>VYZS01073004.1:0-43718 GCA_013400695.1 Neodrepanis coruscans
GTGATTTTGGATGTCCAAGTCAAAACGACCCAGGAACTCAAAATAAGGTGTGCCACAAGCAGAGGCAGTGCCTAAACAAGCCCCTCAGCAAGTTTGTAGCTGCTGTGGTGTTTCTAAGTAGCAGACCCAAAGTTGCTCCTCTGGGCGAAATAAGGGTTTTTTCCTCTGTTCTCATATTGGTTTTCAATGTCCAAGTAAGAACGGAGTGCAGGATGTTTTTTTCAGAGTGGGCAGGCAGTGCCTAGAGAGGCCCTGCAGCAAGTCTGAAGTGCCAGCAGTGTTTCTAAGCAGAGGGAAGATGTTGTGTTCTTTTCAGCAAGGAAATCAACTTGAGCTCTTTTCACAGAGTGAGTTTGGATATCCACGTGGAAACGAAGCCAGAGCACAGGATAAGGTGTGCAGAGTCAACAGGCAGTGCCTAAAGAACCCTTGCACCGTTTGAAGCTCCAGGAGTGTTTCAAAGCAGAAGGAGTTTTCCACAGGTCACGTTGCCCCAAAGGATTATTTATTTTGCTATGCAGTCTCAGGCTTTCTGTGTACAAAGCTGTTTTTAAAGCCACTGTGGTCCTTGCTGTTGAGAGGGTGGATCCCACAGCCCCAGCACCTACCTCTGTTCCCACTGCTGGGCATCCCTGTCCCCTCTTCACTGTCCCTCCTTTTTGGTGTGTTTGCCAGGCAGTGAAAGGCTGCTGAGCTCTGACAGAGGGAAGTGCTGTTGGGACAGTAAATAACCCCAGCACAGCCAGTGATTTGATGGGAAGCAAGGAATTGCAGGAAAATGAGACAAGGGGGACAGCAAAATGGGCTCCTAAGTGCTTGGCTAAAATGCTGTGCAGTGACAGGGGCTGAACCTGCTGGGAAAGTGTCAAGTGCATTTCACTGATTAATTGAGAGGTCGGGGTCTTTCTCTCCTCTAGGCAGAAAGGAGGTGGAAGAAAAGAGGATGGACTGAGCACCCTGGCTTCAGGTGGAACACTGGATTTGATCTGAAGTAGCCAGAACTCCAGGGAAAGCAGAGAGGATTTAAATTTCCCATGTGAACTGTGTTTACGAGCAGGTTTTAACATGCACAAGTTTCTGAAATTTGGGGTTTAAGAATCATATGTGCAGGATATTTCAATATGCCCAGCAATGCACAGAGACACATATACCTGCAACACACAGGAGATGTGAAGAAAGTTTCCTCTGCTTTAACAGGGGAGGGAGGCAGGGAAAGGAAGATAACTTTTCTCACCAGGAGCGAAATTTCTAACACCTTCCTGTTAACTGTAAAGCAGGAACAGGAATAGCCCCATTAAACTGTCTTGGCCATGCTCTCACACACAATTCAGCTGCTTCCCTTTTTTTTTTTCCTGACAACCCAGACAGACTGGTTTGGGATTTGTACCTAAATTGCCTGTGCTTTAAAGCACCCACAGAACAAGTCGTTCCTGGAAGACTCAGGTGGAAGACAGTGACTAAACTTCATAGACTGATTTTCTAAATGCCAGTCTTGGCTGTGGAGTTGGTTGAACATTTTCAATAGAGCAATTAACCTGCTAGATTAACCACTTCACTTCGTTAAAATTATTTTAAATTATTCAATATCTAAATGGCTAATCTAAATATCTGTGAGCACAAAAACATTAACATGATCTGCAGAAAACTCGTGACAGTTCTAAAAGAAAAAAATTGATTGAATAACAGGTTTCCACTCCTCCAATAAACAGGACTAACCTTGAAAGGGGGGTGGCTGTTGTTCAGAGTAATTCTCTTATCAAGGTGGAGGGCAAGCACTGAGGCTTCCCAGGCAGAGAAATGGTGCAGCACTGATAACACTTTTTAGGATCTTAGGAGTGTTTTGTCAGTCCTGTGTATGTGAAGGTGGAGGAGAGGCCCTTTATTGCTCCTCACAAAATAAGGGCAAAAGAGAGTCTTGAGCTTTCAGACAGGGGCCATGTTCCCTGTGAGAACAGAGGGATGAGATGTAGCTGCCTGTGACAGCAGAGTTGTGGAGCAGATGAAGTGGAACTCTCTGGAACCTTTCCTCCTAATGGCACCATTTGTATATCCGTGGCACAGGGTTCAGCAAGTCTCTGTGTAGCAGATCACAATGTTTCTTTATTCATACATTAAAATCTGTGAGAAGTAATACTGGTTGTAAATTCTGCTGAGTCAACCCAAATCATGACAAAGTGCTTTCACTCACTTTCTCTCTCTATGTATATATATATACATACATATATATATACACAGACACTTACATGGATGGACTCTGGTGGTTTTGCTTTTAAAGAACCTGTTTTTCAACAGAGGATCAGCACACTTAGCACTGAGGCTACATGTGCATATAATTTCACAAATGATACAAGAGCTTGTGAAAGGGCCCAAGCCCTTCTTACACAGCAAAAGGCTTCCTGTGCTCCTGTGAGTTCTGTGTGAGCTGGCAAAAAAGGGGCTGCTGAGGGGGCAGGGAGGAAATGGAGCAATCGAATGTGTAAGGAGTCACTGCTGTCCACAGAGGCAAATGTTACTCTGAAGCTGCCTGAAGTGAGTCATATTGAAGCCTCAAACTTGTTTCTCTCTTTTATTTTCTTTTTTTTTTTTCCTGACTTCTGTCTTCAGAAAGATGAGTTAGTTACAATTTTAAAAAGAAGTAAACAAATATTAGCCCTTGTTGTTATGTCCTGGGGTGTTTCTAGAGAGGATACAGCACTTCCCAAACCTCGGTGGTAAATGCAAATTGTCTTGGGCTAGTTTGACTCCTGTGCCTGGTTCTGAGGCAGGACAAGGGAAGATGCTCACCAGAGTCAGTGTTTCATTAGGACACACAATGGTCCTGCTGTGCCAGATTCATAATTCAGTGTGTTCTGCCTGCAATGGGAAGTACCCCTTCCCTCTGCCATAGGCAGAACACCCAAAGACAAAGAGCCACAAGGGGCAGGGAAGGCCTGTGTGCTTGCTCCCAGGGAAGAAATGTTCTCATTCTTTTCACTCCAGCTACAAACTCAGGAGTTGCCACAAGACTCAGTTCCAAAGAGGTGCTGCCAGAAAATCCAATCAATTAAAGACCTTTTTCCTCCTTTACAGGCAAATGATAGAACTGTCATCCTGTGAAACAGTGAAATTCTCATGCTTGAAAGGAAAATTACTTTTCTACTGCCCCCAACAATCTTCCTGCAACTGGAATTTCAGGGTTTTTTTTACAGTGGACTCAAATTACATCAGACATTTAATTCCTCCTCAGTCTAACTGGTATTTTCCTCTTCATGCAAGTCCTACTGTGTTTTACAAAACAGATGAATTTTTACATTTTCTTTGTTCCTTGTAGAATCAAAAAGTAACATCCTTTGGCTGTTTGCCACACGGGGAGGGACCACCTTCATGTCAAAAACTACAGTCAAAACAAGATTCAGACAAAGGGCAGAAAACCAGGAGAGAGTTAGAGAGAGTTCACTTGCCCAAAGTCAACAGCAGAGCTGGTAATAAAATCTTCCTATTCTTGTTCCATTATTCAAACAAGCAGGCAAAGGTGTCTTCCCAGCCTCCTCTCCTCATCCACCCTCTCAACCCCCCAAGTCTGCAGTGTGCAAACATCCTACAGATCAGTAACAATGTGGAGCAGTCAAATGCTGCCCCATGCAAAGAATGTGCTGAACCTGTCCAGAAAAATGGACCCAAAATACTTGTGAGACATTGCATATTGTCATAGGAGTGATATGTTCTGTAGGGCTGATCTGGTGAGCCCCAAATCCTCTCTCCTCCTCCCTACAGCACCCCACCCTCCTGTCATGTTCTTTCTACGTGATTGAGCACTTTTGCAGACAGTAACAACTTCCACACACAATACATTTTTGAAGACCACATATTTGTCCTATTTCACAGAATATTCTGAGTTGGAAGGGATCCACAAGGATCATGGAGTCCAACCCTTAAGTGAATCTCCCATTTGTGAGCACAGCCCCCAGAATGAACAATTTCTGTCACTCTAAACACCTCTATCCATGACACTGAGCATTTTTCTCTCCCCTGGCTGGGGGAGGTAGTGGAGGAGCCCCTCTGTTTTGCCCACAGCATTCCTGGTTTTGCTCAAGTGCACTCTGTGCCTGTTAAGGAGGGGGATCTGCTGAGTCAGGCAGTTCCCCCAGCTGCTCACAGGAAACACAGCTGGTAGGCAAAAATAACCGTGGAGGCAAGAACTTGCACTTTTCAAAGAAAGCAGAAAGATAAACACACTGACCCACTAACTCAACAACAGACTTCTGAAGCCACTTGATTAGATGAAATCCCCCTTCCTGTGCTGCTCTATTTCTGGGCCAGTCTGGGATCAGTTCTGTCACTTTAGGCTGTGTGGGGTGAGAAGACAAGAGCCATCTCCTCTGCTGGACCCCACTGGGAAAGCTGATCTCACTGTTCAACCAGAAGAGGCTGGGGGAGGTGCCAGGCAGGTGCCCAGCCCTGGCCTGGATGAGGTTGTGGAACAATGTCAGTGCTGACCAGGCTGCTGTTCCCCTGTGCCTGCTGTGCCCCCAGTTGTGCCAGTGGCACCTGTTCCTCTCCATGGAGCACAAGCTGTTCCCAGCGCTCCAGCACATACGAGTCACAACTCCCAGATTCAGCAGCCACTTGGATAATTGCCCCAACTTCTTAAAGGGCTCTAACCCTGTTGCTGCTGGTTCACTCAGTACCACCCTGAACAGCAACAGGGTATTTTGGGGTATTTCTTGGTCTTTCTTGGTCTTCCAGGATATTTCTTGTGTCGCGTGTTGGGGGCGTGGTCTCAGGTCTGGGGGAGGCATGGCTGGTGCCATTCATACATATATGCCACACTCCTATTTTTTAAAATCCTAATAAATCTTCTTGCATTCCCTCTAATGGGCTCTCATCCAAATTGTGGTTAATTAACCCTTTCATTGTCTGAACCTGAGACAGGTCCCCTCAGCACTGGCAGGGAGGTGGTGGTGGTGGGTACTGCCCCTTCCTGTGGCTGGTGCTGCCCCAAGCAGCTTTGGTGGCAANCAGCAATCCTTCCTCCCCCTCCACAGCCCAGCAGCCAGCCCAGAGCAGCAAAGTGGTTATTTTCTTTTGTGTGTTATTATTGTCAGGTCATTGTTTCGTTACTGCTTCAAGGGTATAGTGATTTCCACATTTTATATTTCAGATATTCAATAAATTACTGTGTTGTGGTCTTCTCTATTATGTCTCTTGTCTTTTAGCAATGCCCTCTAGTGTCCAAACGTGACAGTGTGACCTGTGTTAAGAACTGCAGGCATTTAACTGGTCTTGAATGTGACCTGCACTGAGGCATCCAGTGCATGACAGAGTTTATCCAGGTTCCCTAAGATCCAATTCCCACAGAAATGCACAGCCCCCTCATGTGTTGGCTGGATGAATGGGGGAAGGACAGTGGCTGCCTGTGTCACTTAAAAGCCAGTGCAGATCATTCCCACTGGTTTCCACACGGATGAACTAAACCCTGGGAGCATCCTGGGATCCAGGTATTCCATTTGCAGAGCCACCACCCAAGCCATGGGCTGAGAGCTTTCCATGGCTCCAAACTGGCCCATGAGAGGTCAGTCCTGAACAGCTCCAATCCCATTCCCCCTCTCCCCAGGACTGAGGCACAAGCTGCCCTTTCCCTCACTGTAGGGCCAGGCTGCCACCTGGGGAATTTCACTTCATAGTGCCCAGACCTTAATTAATTCACAGATTAATTCAGAGAGGCCCAAACTGACAGACAAACACCAGATGTTCTGCGACAAGCCCCAGAAAGCATCACACTAATGACCCCATAAATCAAAAGGAAGAGGATAATTAAACACAGGATGGGGAGGAGGGAGCAGACAGGAGGCAAAGAGGAGAAAGTTCTAGTGACCAGACCCCCAAAAGGCAGAGATCAGGTAACAATTTGCATAATAATTCTGTGAACAACAATCGATACCCCGAAATTTTATTTAAAGACTATAATATCAATTTAATGAGGAAAACATCCAATACAATTACCATTTAATTTTTCAATTAAATTAATATGATAGGCTCTAATGGGATATTTTAAGTAGAGCATGATTAAAAAAATACTACATAAATTATACCTGCATGTTTTATAAAACTGGCACACAGCCTTGCCATGCAGGGGAATCTTATTCTAAACTCTGGCATCCAGTCACAGCTCTGTTTCAAAGAATTTTCCTGCTCAGATATGAATCATTTCCTCTTGGGATTTTTATCCTTCCATAATCTGGACTAGTAGCAATTGGATTCCAAAGAACCTGAGAGAACTGACTATAGGAATTTTGGGGGTTTTTTTCCCCTGTTTGTGCAGTGTCTGGGGAAACTGAGTCTGGTCTGGGTGCAGGATTCCTGAACTGCAGCCTCAGTGCCCACAGCTTTGATCAGTTATATACATATTTGACCAGTTACAAAACTGTTTTATATATATATATCTGCTTCAACAGAGCATTGGTGAGGCATTCCTAAAATCCACATATTTATTCCCCCTGCTTTTTCCACTAGTGCATGACAGGACACAACAAATGTGACCCTGCATTACATTCATCCTTTGAATTCAGGCAGGAATTGCACCAGTACATGAGGTTTATGTGCAAAGCAATGGGGCTCCATGGGGCAGCAGGGATTGCACAGGAGTCACTCTGGGATGTGCCAGGAGAATCATTTGCTCTTGTAGTTCCAGCTGTATTAGTTAGTGACTGCTGGCACATAACTCCATCACAGATTTTAAAATCCAGAAAGCAGAGATGGGAAGGATTTTGGTGAAAGCTGTTGCAGTTCAGCCCCTTTTAGAAGCTGGGTGTATCATACAGCAGATGAGTTCATCACAGTTGTACCCCTGATCTGGTGTTTTTTTAGATTATACACACACAGCAAGCTAAATTCTGTCAGAGATACCACACATACATTTCATACTTCCTGCGACATAATCCACACAGAGATGTATTCAACAAGCTTTATAAATATTTGAATGAGAAGAGGATCCTGCAAATAAAATAGCTCTTAGTTTTATTCTCAGCCCAAGTACTATACTGTTGTCCCTTGGAGCAATTATGTGATGAATTTCCTGCTTTAACATTTTCTCATCTGGTTCTTCATTTTGGGAAACTATTGGCCCAATTCTTCAATCTCTGAGCAATTAACCCCTTGTGAGGAAAGTGGGAACCAATATACTCTGAACATCAGGACTAAATTCCCTCAAATTAAGCCTTGAAACTGCTGACATTTTGAATTAGAGGTACTTTTGAGCACTAGAAAGACAACAATCAGCTCTCTTGTAACCCCAGTTCAACAGAACGTACAAATTTCATAGTCATGAATCCTAACAAATATTTCTCAATAGCACGCTTAGATCACTGGACAGCAGGTGTTGGCAAAAGCTAAATGTTATTATTTTCCTTGTGAAAATCCTATCAGCAGCTCCATGCTGTGATATCTGGAAGAGCAGCTTCCAATGAAGAAAAATTGCTTGTCACTTGCTGCCACGAGACATGAGATAGTTCAAGTTAAGCAGAAGCCATATTGCTGTGTTTTCTATTTCTTTCATAAAACACAAATAAAGTACCTGGTGCAAATACGTGACTGAAGTGACAGGCATCTCTTGAACGCTTTTAATTGCTGCCAAAAATACTCTGAAGCTTTCCCCAAAGTTAACAGGGACAAAATTTCCATGGAAAGCATCGGCTCCATGTGAAAAGAAGTTCCCTATTTCATCAGTTAAAATAAAAACAGCAATTACCCACTTTATTTCCTCTGAAAATTCCGTTTTACCTCCCAACAGTGCTGGAAATAATGCTGTGCTCACATCAGTGGGGAAAGCAAAGAAGCTCAAATGCCATCTTACTGATATTGCTGTATAGTAACATCAACCCCTGCCACTAGTAGGCAGATTTTAATCATCTTCTTTTCATTATTGTTACAATAGTGCCTAATAATGTCATTCAAGGACTAGAATCTCATTTGCTAAACTCGGCATAAAGGCAAAATGCTCCCAGCGTGTTCAACAAGAGACATCTTTAAAATCAGGCAGGCACAGCTTCTGAACTTTCTGCCGTTAATAAAAATTCAAGCTGAGTTGGCAGATTTGCTCCCCAGTTAGAAAAAAATTAATCTTCCCTCATTATAAATGTAATCAGTGAATGCTTCCCAAGCCAGACACTTGCTCCCCCTGGAATTGTGCAGTCCTGTGCAGCACAGCCATGGACAGCAGCTCTGGCCAAAGGCTTCGGCAGTGAGAGCAGAGCACTCCTGCTCCAGCACAGCTCCTCTCTCAGAAAACTCGCAATTATCTTTCTCTTCCTTTCCTCATTTATCATCAGCTTTCAGAGGATGCATTTTTTGACTGTTTCTCACTTGTTCCATAAAACAGAAAAGGACTAAGATATCCAGGTCCTCAAGGCACTCATGTGGAAAATTGTCGCTGCCTGTTTCAGCCCTGTGACCTGACCCAGATCTGTAACAGCACAGGTGAATTCTCCCAACAGGAGCCTATACCTTTGTAAGAAAATATCCTGGGACAGGTCTTAGCTGGAAGGGTCTGGACCTGAGGAACTACCCTGACAATATTCCCCAATCACTTGACAAAGTCCACCCATTAATAGGTGCTTTCTGAAACAAAACCGTTTTAAAAAAAAAACAATAACATCCTGACCAGCTGAAACCCAAAACCTGTGTTTCCTGTACAAGGACAACTCCCAGTCAAGTCAATGGATTCACAAGATGCACAAGATGCAAGATCAGGCTCCTTGTGTTTAAAATTACTATTTTTTTCCAGTTTATTGAAGTTTTAACTTCCCAGCATCCAGAACAAAAATGCACCAGCATCAGAAGAACTCACTGACATGTCTAAAGCTTTCCCCCTAAAACTACCCTGATCTCACCACTTCCAAAGCCCAAAGGAAATTAAAGCACAGCTCAAAAGGAGTGCTGAAAGATACAACTTAAAACCCCAAGAAAGCTGGGAAATTTCTGTGCAAAGGCTGCAAATCTGAGCTTGGAAACAAGCTTACGATGAGCTGTAATAAAATTATTCCAGTCTGTAACCTGAAAAGAGAAAGCCTGCCATTCAGCAAACAGGAAATCCCAGAATTTATAGATGACCCTGTTACAAAGGAAATGTTTTGGAACAAATCGTTCTCTCCCTGGCGCCTGTTTTCCACTGGTTTCTCTCCTGCACTTTCCCCCGTAATCCCAGCGCCAGAGCAGCACCATCTGGCTGTCGCTGGTAGTGGCAACTGTTCTGGCTTCACCCAAAAACACAGCCTGGAACAGCCTGGAATGTCCCACCAAGGGGCTCTGAGCCTGAAATCATGTCTGGGTTTTTTCAACTAATAGAAGGTATTACCCTCTCCCTTTTCTTATTCCCATGGATCATTGGGACTGCAGAGAAGTGTTCAAAAGCTTGTGCATGTGTGTGTGATGTGATGAACTTCTGTCCTCAGAAGTTTCACACAGTCCTTGTATATATGACACAATGACTGCACCAAGGGACAAAAAAAAAAAGGAAAAAAAACCCCAACAATATGAATAACTTTTAGGTCTTCCCTACTTTTCTTGTGCTCGTTGAGCCCAGAGACGCAGATGTAAAAGACAAGGGGATTCTCCCCACAGGAACCAGGGCAGTCAGGAGGGAGAGGAGTGGGTGGGTGCCAGTCTAACCCAGACAAGAGAAGGAGGCAGGGCCCACCTGCCCTCCTGTGCCCACCACATCCCTGCAAACATCTTTGGGAGAGACACACCAAGTCAGGAAATGCCAGTAAGAGCCATGAAGTGCATCACACACAACCCTTGGTGTCACTGTCCCCACTCCAGTGAGCACCACATCATCCACAGGATCCCTGTGACAGCACTCAGGAATTGCAAAGGGCCAAATCCCAAAAAGCCTGGCTTGGGAACTCCTTCCTGCCTGCCCTGAACTAGGCAGGGCAGGCAGACCTTCCCTGCTGACTCAGGGAGTGTCTGTCCAGACTTGTTTCAAGGAACAGGGTCATGCAGTGGAGACTTGCTGTGGTTCAGCCATGGATTGCAAAGGGATGGATCTGCCAAGGAGGGCTGGGCTTGGCTAAACCTGAGAGCAAAGCATGTGCTCCTAAAGGACAGTGTTCACTGCTCAGCATGATCTAAGGATTTAACTCCTGACAACAGAGAGAATCTTTTTCCTGTTCCTTTTCTTTCTCTCATCTTATCCCAAGATTTCTTAAAGTAACAAATATAAATTAAAAGAAAAAATCTTTTTTCCTCCACAGCTAACAAATTGTCTGGGTTCTGACACACTTTACAAAACAGATATTGAACATCCCTCTCCTCAGCAAATCTCCTCTGTAGCATAAAGCATTCCCCACTAGAAGTCTGTGAAGCTCAATTGCTATGACACAGTCAAGGAAAATTTAGACAGTCAAGGAAAATGTGGAGTGATGTTTGAGAAGGCAAGATAAACCGGATCAGCCCTTCTCAGGATGAAGAAAAGGTGCCTGAGCTAAGTGGGGCTGGCAGGCCAGCACTGAAATACTCTTCAGATATGCAATTACAGCTGTCCCTGGGGGTTTTGCTTTTGTGTTGTTGTTTTTTGAAATCCTTCTCCAGAGTCAACAATTTGCCTGAATTGCTTCTTATTCATTTCATCTTCATGAGTTCTGAAGGCATCTAATGAGGCACATTGAAGTTTGCCTGAAAACAAAACAGAAGGAAGGGGGGGGAAAAGAAGCAACCACCCTGAGGTGACATTAAATCTTTCTCCTGAAACAATAATCTTCAGGATTATGGCTCAGCTCTGTTTTGCTGTAACACTGTGCTATCTTTGGATTAATGGGTTTTGTCCTTACTGTGGTAAAGTACCTTGGGAACCAGAATCCAAAATGTGGCACCTATAATATGATTTTGCAGCTTTATCCACTGTGTGTACGGTCAGGGCTGGGTCTGAAATGTAAAATTTGAGATAAGTATGTTGTTATTTGAGCTTCCATGTCTTAACCTCCTTAGTTCTTAAAACACTGAAGGTGGGATTGTATGTTATTTACAGTGAGACAAATCTGGAGTCCCTTGTGGTTTTCAACAGAAATCTTTACATTTACAGCCCTCTGAGTGTATGATCTGGCCTCACATCTCTTAGCCAAGCCCATATATAACCACTCATAAAACAAGAAACACAATAAAAACATTATTTAACTTCATTCCCTGATGGCCTCCTGAACAGCCCTCCAAAATACACATACTTTTGAGCACCAAAGAGAGAAATCAAAGGAAGGGAAGATCAGTGTCTGCTTGCCAGATCAATCAGCTTTGTGATTATTGCCATCAGCTTAAGGATTTCCTCCCACGTTTTAAGGGAGCCAGTCTGCATGGAGGGAATCCATGGCACATCACCACGTGCTACCGTGTGTCATATGAGGAGTTTGTCATTTCACTCTGTATTTTCTTAAAGCCAAATCCTGGGAAGGAAGCAAGTCTGCCCCACGTGCCCACATTGTTTCAAATTAAGGTAGGATGGTCACAATTTACCTCTTTGCCTACATTTTTCTTTCTGCATCCACACACAGAAGTGTGAGAGTTCTCCTGAGAGCCACATGCTCTGCTGGGGTAACTGAGTGAAGGTTGATGGAAGCAAGAGCTGCTGCTGGTGGGACACTTCCATGCAGCACCTCAGAGTGTGTCTGGTCAGACACACAGATGGGATTAAATTTGATTTGGGTTCCTACAGCTGACACTTGTAAGCTTCTACAAAGCGAGAGTTTGAAAGGATCCACCTTTGGCAGCACCTTCTCTTCTTGCTCTTTAAGACCAACATTTTTGGATTATTGTGCAGCACTTTCCAACTTTAAAAAAAAAAAAAAAAAGAAGAAGAAGGTTCACTTGAGAATAGGTCTGGTACAGTGAGTTTGCCAGAGGCTGGAATTTTCAGTCAGTGCTGTGTGGTTTTTGTGAGCAGCTTTGAAGTGAACAGCAACACACGTAACTACTGAGTCACATAATGAAGCTTCGGTGCTGGAAGGCAAAGAGGGCAGAGCAAGCCACACCTTTGACATTTTGCCTATACACAACTAAACAGCCCTGGCTGTGCAGTCACTGCTTGGAAAGGTTTTCAGAACCTCCTGATGCACCATCACTGTGTTTGAGACAGCACAGACCCTTCGTTCCCTGATGGCAAATTCCAAATGATGATCTGCAAGCTTCTCTTCAAATCTGTCAGCTCTGAGGAAGGGATGCAGCATCAGGCACAAATCTGATTGTAATTAAAACAGCTCTCAAGAGAAATAGGCAATATTATTGAAAGATGGAATAGCACAAAGTAATTGTTTGAAAATACGAACAAAAGAGATGTTGCTCTATGACAACTCTCTCTAACCTGAAAGTAGCATTTTGGGGAGAGAAATGTTCTTTCTTCTTCAAGGCCTCGCTGTTCAAACACAGAAATACAAACTACTAATTCATTATTCTGGTGCTGATAAGTAAGAAAACAACACACCAACTTATTTTTGTGCTTTAGAAAGCTAATTTTGCTCCAAATTCTACCTGAGGAGTAGGTATTCAATTTCACAGCTGTTAGAGCTCATTCTGAGAGATACACACACTGAACTCTCTATTTAACCTTAGATTAGATGGAAACCTTTTAACAAGCATTTCTGAACTAAAACTCTATATCTGTCCTTCACATATTTGAAATACAGCAACTGATATACAACCCTCACCCACTGCAAAGCAACTTCAGCAAAGAACAGTTGCTCCAGCACTGCCAGGAGAGAGCTCAGAACTAAACTATAAGTTAAGAAACCACATAATATTCTCTGTGTTGGGTAAAGATGTATTCTGAGCTCTGCTTTTGTCTGAAGTGGATAATGGGGTTTGGTGGCCAAGTATCACATCTACTTTCAACAGTGGTAGAATGTAAGAGAGAAAATAGACTTATTTGCTACATTTGTTAAGTAGCAACCTTTTAACAATCTATTCTAGTTAGGAAAAGCTAAATAGCAGCATGTACATCCAAGAAACTAAAGCTTTCTTACAGGAAATTCATATTTCAGTTGACTTATTGCAATAAATAATAAATGAAACCTAAGGAGTTGGAAGCTGACTGTACTGTGGAAGCCCAAGTCAGAGATAAGACAGAAACTGCCAAGAGTGAATAGGGGTGAATAAACTTCTTTGCATGTTGATTTGGGCTCTAGAAACAGCAGGAATATTGTCTCTGAGGTATAAAACCAGAATTCTATCATGAAGATACACTTAACTACTTTTCTCTTCACAGTGTTTCCTCTCAAACTGAGGAACTCTGCTGCTACTCTGTAAATTTAATGAAGCAGTAAAAGAGTCACAGGTATTGGCCTAAAAAGAGTTTGGAAACCAACAGCATCTTCTGTTAATATGTAAGTAAGTCTGGATCTGCATAAAATCACGGCCTTCAAACATTTTCTCTGGTAAAAGATAAATTTAGTTGTACTTCCCTCAGGCCCATTTTAATTAAGCAGGAATCCTCAAAGATAAATGAACAAAATTAGCTCAGTTTGGAGCAGCTTTTAACTATGCAGCAAACTCCAGTGGCAGGTGGGAGTTACTCCTGGTGGACACTTCCAGAGGGAATCTGGGTGGGATCACAGGTTGGGCAGGAGAAGTTCTTGAGATCTTGAAAGAGATTCAGATAGTCCTGAAGCCTTTTTTTCAAGTAAAAATCCATACCCAAAGCATCACAAGATTCACCTGCCAGCAGAACCTGAATTTTCAGATGTTATAAAAGAAACTAAAAGGGGGAGGACTGAAGGTACAGCTGCATGGAAACTACACCCTCCACTTCACATGGGCAAACTGGGACTTAACATCATCCATAAATAGTGGCATTCACTGCAGGGACACTACCAAAATACACAGAAATACACATAACAGTGACAGCCTTAATTCCATGGCCTACAACACTCAGCTCCACTTGTCTCTGTGCTTGTAGCTGAGAATGTGCAGATACATTAATCATGAAAATGTGTGCAATGTCTATTTTCATACATTTTGCTGGCACTGCCTCCACAATGAACTGAATGCATTTGGCCTTATTTTCATCCTCAGCTGCACTGATTTAAGCAAAGGGTGACTTCAATCTTATGTAGTCAAATGCTGGCAAAAGCCTCTGAAGATGTGTTTATTTTGGTTTAGCTAACATGAACTGGGAATACACAGTAAACCAAAGCTAAGTATGAGTAAGACCCTCCTAAAGTGAAATAAAGTTGCCTGCACTGTAAATGCTTAAGTAAAGCTATTTTGGAATTTGTTCAGTTGAATCAGCCTCATTTTCCCATCCAGATGAGGGCTTTGTTTCAAAGGTATTTTTTTTACCTGTCAGGTGGAAGGTAGTTTTGTGGATTAGTAAAAACTCTGATGAGCAGTTTTCAGGCAATTGCAGACCACTGGATACTTTAGGGAACAGATCTGTAAAATACACCCCAAAAAAAGAAACTAACTTCTGTGTTCTGTTTAAAAGAAAAACAGTTTATAAACTGTTATCTGGTAAATCTCAAAATCCTTTAAATGGCTTGGAAAGCAGCAGAGCAGCAGGGGAAGGCATTATAAATCATCCAGAAAAAGAAATCTAGACCCTGAGTCCATCTCATTAGTGCTGGGCAGAGCACATGCAAGTTTTTCTGGCAATTGAGTAGTGCCTGGGTTGTTTTTTTTCACTTTTATACAGGCAATCACCACTTTATCAATTAGGTATCCAGAGTAGAGTTGCAAGGGAAGGGGGGAGCAGAGGGAGGAAGGAAGGAGCTGCCAGCATTGGGCTGCAGCTCAGCCAGTGTTTGATTGCAGGTATGAACGTTCCACCCTGCACCAGCAAAGCTGCAGAGGGAGCCACAAACCTCCCGGGAGAGGCTTTACAGGGAAGGCTGACAATGCAAGTTCAATGCGTTATTTGGAGACACCCTGAGCAGCTAAAAGTACATTGCAGCCTTTAGGAAGAAAGCAAAGGGGGAAATATCTCCCTCCATCCAGTGAGAAGGGGTGGGGGCAAAGGAAGGAAAGAAAATGTTATCAGGGAAACATAGCTTGGGGAAATCCCACACATGTGTAAGGAAGCAGGGAAACCACCTGTGCTGCCAGTTGTGACAGAGAGATCCTGATGCTTGAAATGGTTTTAAATGCAGGAAAGGCTGTTGCCAGGGGCTTGTTCTAATCATCATTGTACTATCACCTTTAATAACTTGTCTCTGCCTGAGCAGATCCAGGGCTCACATAGCAGCTATTAAAACGAAATTGCTGTCATTAATAGAATTTCCACATTCCTTCTGTGCATGTGTTCCAATGTCCTCTATCAGCAAACTCTGATCTTTACCATAAGAGCAGCAGAAAAATATCCCAATTTTATGTGGTGTGACAGATGCAAGAAACTGCAAAGTTCGCGCTGGAACACGTCATGGGGAGTGCTGGGTCATGTTTCACCATTCCAAGTTCCTCCCAGAAGATGCCAGGATTTTGCTGAGACCCACAGTCTGAGTATGTTACTGGGCAAGAAAAAAGCAAAGGCAAAAACCTTAAAATGGCTCTTGAAACCGTGGCTACATTTTCAAACAATTCTCCCCTCGGCAGGACCCTTTCAGAAGAACTCTTGGCAACAGGGAGCTCTGCAAACAGACTGTGCAACTTCCAAAACCTAAGAGATGGGGTCTATTCCTAATCTGTCATGGGATTAGAAATATTTTATAAGAGAAGGAATNTCCCACACGTGTAAGGAAGCAGGGAAACCACCTGTGCTGCCAGTTGTGACAGAGATCCTGATGCTTGAAATGGTTTTAAATGCAGGAAAGGCTGTTGCCAGGGGCTTGTTCTAATCATCATTGTACTATCACCTTTAATAACTTGTCTCTGCCTGAGCAGATCCAGGGCTCACATAGCAGCTATTAAAATGAAATTGCTGTCATTAATAGAATAATTTCCACATTCCTTCTGTGCATGTATTCCAATGTCCTCTATCAACAATCTCTGATCTTTACCATAAGAGCAGCAGAAAAATATCCCAATTTTATGTGGTGTGACAGATGCAAGAAACTGCAAAGTTCGCGCTGGAACACGTCATGGGGAGTGCTGGGTCATGTTTCACCATTCCAAGTTCCTCCCAGAAGATGCCAGGATTTTGCTGAGACCCACAGTCTGAGTATGTTACTGGGCAAGAAAAAAGCAAAGGCAAAAACCTTAAAATGGCTCTTGAAACCGTGGCTACATTTTCAAACAATTCTCCCCTCGGCAGGACCCTTTCAGAAGAACTCTTGGCAACAGGGAGCTCTGCAAACAGACTGTGCAACTTCCAAAACCTAAGAGATGGGGTCTATTCCTAATCTGGCATGGGATTAGAAATATTTTATAAGAGAAGGAATGACTGTCAGGGAGTTTATTGCTGCTAGTGAGGAAGGAACTAGAGGGAACTCTCTCTGACTTTCAGACTCCAGGACTGCTCCTAGGGTTGGAGTTTGTTTTACTTGTAAATGAAACTAAACTGATCTTTAGGCACTGAAACAAACCTGGATCTATAATGGTAACCATCTATCTGGCAAGATATAGAAAATGAAATGCAGAAGAGAATTATCCATTAGAACAGATGTTCAGTCATTCATCAAAACAAGAAAGGTGGGATGGGATCAGCTGGTATTATTTATAAAGGGTTAAATGCAGTGTCAGATGCCCTTTGGAAAGGCATTTCTAGTTCCATCTAATTAAACAGGAGCTAAAATAGTTTTCTAGCCTTGCTTTAATGCAGATACAAAGCTGCCCTAACGACTCTTTCTTCTAAAACTGTCCAGTCTAAGACACTGAGAACTCATGTTCACTCAGGAAAGTGGAGCTTTTCCATGTTTGCTGGAAGAGAGATACCTTGCTCGATAATTAGAGGTACTCTGCTCAGTCAAGGCAGGGGGGATGTCACAGGTGGCATTTCACACTCAGTGTGTGTGAACACCTCAGAACAATGCTGTGAGAACAGACCTTGATTATACCCATTCAGGGACATTATGTAAATTCGCACTAAATTACCTGCATTATTTTAAACAGGATGGAGGTACTGAATAACAAGGCTACATAACCAAGTAAATGGTGTTAGTAATTCCCCTGAGCAGAGATGCTGCAGTGCCATAAGTACCACAGAGAGATGAAGTGCAATCTTGATGGAAAAGGGAATTCAGAATGCGGCTCACGTCGGAACGTTGTCCTGGAAATAAGTTCAGAGCAGTTCCCAGTGCCAGGAGGAGCTGCTGCCTCTGCCGTAGATGTTATGTGACCCCGAATAAACTCCTCAGACTTCCATTTCACCAGCCTGCACCATAAGGATGACACACGCCTCGAAGGTGTTTAAGGAATTAACTCCTTAATGCTTGTAAAATGATTTGTGAGCCCTCTCCAGGCGGTGCTGGGGAAGGGCAGTCTGCACACGTATAAGGATAAGGAAAGCTGTGATAAGGAAAGCTCCTGCAGGAATGCACTGCTTGGAAACCTAAAGCAGCTGTTAATCCCAAAAGGCTCTGATTTGCAGAACGAAGTCCAGAATGTGCCAAGAGTTAGGCTGTGAATAAAAACGATATTTCACACACATTCCCAAGCTCTCACTACTGCAAAACTATGGAACATCTCACATATTTCAAGTAAAAAATTATTCATGGCCCCAGATGGCAAGCAGGCCACTCCACTGATTTGCCAGGCTTACAAATGAGGCAAAAGGAGTTCTAATAAAGCCAAAAGAAGGGTAACTGGATCTTGGAGTGCAGAGGTCTTTGCCCCAGCAGCCCAGGATGCCTGTGCAGAGGAAGCAGTTGCAATAGCCAGGGAAAGGTGAGAGGCCTCTATTTCCAGAAGCAATAAATTAAATGAAGATCCAAAGTGACAATGTGAATACACATCTATCTTCACCTCCTCTCCTTCCTGCCTGTGCCATTTCCTTGGGGGAGACACCAGTTCTTGTTCACCTCTGTTGTGATTCCCTTGGAGTCTCAGCGGTTCCAGGGAAAGTAAATCGGGTTTAAAACTAATTATCAATTAAAATGAGGTTAATCAGCACCAGGTTTGTCATCTATTATCCTTGTAAGTGAGACAATCCTGTCCCCCCTGCAAAGCCCCTACAAGGAACAAGGCCAATAAGACTCAGCAACAAAGCCTGGTCCCTGGTGACCTTTGCTGTGTTTAGGAAGAACAGCTAAAATAAGCTCTAATCCTCAGCCAGGCCAAACACTGCTGAGAACAACTCTGTTTAACCCTCCTGATGCCCTGTGTGTATGAACTGTCTGGGCAGCAGAACGTGTTTATTATCCCACACAGCTCACTGCTATGTAAGTTATTCCCCATGCCCTGGATATGGCCTCCCACCATCCAAGCAGGAAGCAGGTAACTTCTCCAAATCCTTCACCACTACAGCAGAACACGCCATACTCTGGAATTTTTGTTTCTAATAGTATATATTGGTTTATACAATCATTGACAGGAGGACTTTGTTTCAAATGCTTTTCACATTTGCTGTGGTGGCATCCCCACTCACACAAACAGGACTCCACAGGTGACTTCTAGAAATCCAGACTCTGAGTACACTCCCCTGCAATTTTAAATTGATAGAGAAGCAAGAATTCTCAGCACTGACACACACAACCTATGAAATGTAACACTTCCCCAGACACAGAACAGACACAGAGCTCACCTCTGCAAATGAATTATCTGCCTTTATAGCCAAGAAATCTTTCAAGGAACCATTTAATTTTTACTTATCTGTTTCCATATCCATAAAGACATCCATTCTATATCCTTGTTACCTTATGTAACAAGGTAAAAAAAATCTAATTAAAGAGAACTATCTGTGAATGCAGGATGCACCCCAGTTTGAGGTGACAGGTTTACACATATTTCTATTAATCTAGAGATAGACACAGATGTGTGACAGGATGTGTAGGGCTGCTCCAGAAGCATCCTTGTCTAATAATTCCTGTGAGTCCCCAGAGCTTTTCCTAGAATTTTATTGCTTGCTACAAACATGGAGGAGAAGGTTTTCAAAGGCACAAGGGAGAACTGAAAGAACTCAAATCCTACTGAGTTGAAAAGACAGCATGAGCAGGTTTAAATTCTCCCAGAATAAGTTTTAGATCTCAGACCTTTAACACTGGGTTGGAAAACACTCATTTTTCTGAATCTGGGCATTGCCTGTTCTTCCTTGCATTCACAATCAAACAGAACAGAAAGATATTTACCCCTTCTTTAGCATCTCTTTGATCTTTGTTTTCATCTGGGTTTTTCTGTTCCTCTTTTAAAGAAATTCAGTAGTGAGTGTGCATGTGCATGCACTAAACTTTACAACAAATAACTTACTTTAAAACAAATAACCAACCACAAGAACAGTTTGTTCCAATCTGCTTCTGCAAGTTGTTAAGGGGGAAGCTCAGCCATTGCTGCTCTAGTGGGCTTTATGCAAAGAGCTTCCTGCCAAGAACTGCCACAGAGCTCCAGCCTCTGCCTTTTCTAAGGCTTCCCATGGGTCTGGAAATAATTGGAGTGGATCTGTGTGACCTGGAGAACAGCACAACAGAGGATGCAAAAGCAAGGGATTCCGAGGCTGGAAAACCTGGCCAGCTGTTCAGCTAAATATTTTAAAAGTAAACTTGTACTTAAGAGAAGGCTTGGCATGATAACAGAGGGTTATATGGTATCAAAGAATTAGTCTTTGTGGGGATTTACAGCAAAGAAATCCTGGAGAGCCCGGGATATCAGCCTTGATGGTTTCCCACAGGCAGGGGACTCAACTTACAGACTCCAGTCTAAGTCCAGTTAAGGGATAAGTTTTGCCTGGGCTTCTGTGGGACATGGAAAGGAGGTTGTTTCATGGGTTTCTCCTGAAGCTCCAATATTTTTGCAATTTTTCACAGAGTAGGTGCCACCATGGCCAGTGGAGCCCCCCTGGCCATCTCACCTGGACACTGATTCTTTATAGAGAGGGTCTAAGTTATGTGGTAAAAGTTAATTTAGTATCTCTCCTAAGAGAACGATGAGGTACAGAAACAGGTCCCTACTGGAGGGGAGTCTGCTCAGTATCAGCAAACAGACATTCATTTCCTTCAGGGCACTTAAAAGTGAACCTTAAAATCTGCCTTCAGAGGCAGAACCATATAATTTCCTCCTAAAGATCTCAGCTCACCACCAGTACTCTGGGAAACACAAGGGCTGGGAGGCAGATGTGCAGCCTTGGAATCCCACTGTAACTTGGATTCCTGTATCCAGTTCCTGTCTCAACAAAGACATTTGTAAAATGAAGCTGTCTTCACTCTCCCCCTTCTCTCTTGCTGCATTACTGGTATCTATTTTTGGTTGAGCTTTTTTTTAAGTGTTCCACTTAGAACATTTTGCTGTGTTCTTTACCACTGTGTACCTGACTGCTTTCATGGAATCACAAAGGGTTCTCCTTGACTCACAAATCCAGGCTTCTGAGTTTTCGTAGACTGAGTAACCTCAGGGGAGAAAACCCCTGCTGATCTGGATGTTTTTATTTTGTGTAACTTTTGTACATTTTTTTTACATATTATATTGTTTTATTTATTCCAGCCTGGTTAAAATGGTAACAGTCTTACCTACCTATTTCCACTGCTGTGATACTAAAAAGCTACACTCACAGCTGATCCTGAAGGGAAACAGAAACAGTCTGTGCTGCAATAACATTTACAGGACTGGCTGGATACAATATGACTATTTGATCAGGAAAACCACATCCTTATCGAGCAGTTTTTCACACAGAAAAACTCCACGCAGACAAAGCCCAGGGAAAAAAGGGAGCTGAGGGATCCCACTGGATCTGCCCCTCCACCACACGGGATCTGCTGCCGCCTGTGCCTGGGATGAGGCTTGGGATGCCCTCTAGTGATGCCATGTTCCTGACTTCAAAAATACACTTCTGCCTTCCACCTGGATTTTGAGATCTCTGGACAAAATTGCAGCTTGTGGCCTCAGGAAGGCAAAAGAGTGACAGGATCAGTGATGGTACCACCACCTGCCCAGCCCTGGGGACAAGGGCCACTCTGCACATCACCTGGCTGCTGCACATCCTGCTTTTCCTACAGGACTGTGTGGAATCCAGGCAGCAGGAACCTCACAGCAGAGCACCTTTCAGAGGGAATATCTCTGTAACAGGTAGAAGGGAGACTGAGGAAAGGGTGGCCTGAGTCCTCTTTGCTAATGACTGTCTCTGCCAGAGTGTGGTCTGGAAAGGTGGATGTTAAAGGTGGGACAGAATGGAAGAGCAGAAGAATTAGGCACAGGAGGGAAGGCTTTAGACAATATTACGAGAGAGAGGAAGCAGTGACCCAGTGGGGTCAGTGGGGCACCGGCTCTAACTCCAAGTCCATCTTAATGTTTGGGGAATACACATACACAAGGCTGTAATTTCTGTTTGTTTAGCACAGCTCTAACTTCCATTTGACAGGGGACATTTACATGCACTGAAACCTGCCAATCCATGGACTTGGCTCATGCTGAAACCCATTTTCCCACCTCTCATGAATCTCATGACTGAGCCCTCCACAGGAGAACAGAAAAGCAGCAGCAATTAGGCCAAGGCTCTCATCATCCTGCAGCACAGAACACGAGTGGCATTGATATATTATGGAAAGTGAGTAAGAAGCATCCTCTAGAGACCTCCTGCAGCACACTGACATCTGGGAGGATGCTGCAGCTTCCCAGCAGCTGGGCAGGTATCCTTCAACACATTCCCCTAAGGATACTGTCCCCAGGTTGAGGACAAAATACGATATTAAAAATGAGAGATACAGGATGTATAAAGAAATAAGAAAACCCCTTTTTTGGGTTCAGGTGTCCTGGAGTCCAATGGTGTTGGTGGAACAGCAGGGGGAGCAGGAGGCCCACGGGAGGAGGGGGGAACTCTGTGTTGGTCACTGGGGCTCTGCAGGGGCCGAGGGAGCTGGCACTGAACGGGGGGGGGGGGTTGTTGGGGANGGTTGCATTGGAAAAGCACTGCCAAGGTTGGCAATTAAAGCTCATCTACACACGGGCTGGGAGTAAGTCAGTTTTAAGATGCTGTGGCCAAAGGAGAGGTCCTGTGCAGACTTGCATTGAAATAACTGTCAGAATAAATCAAACCAGAATTTTGTTAGTTTAGTTCAAAGTGCAAACGTACAAGCCTTTGTTTTTTGGAACCACAGGAGAAGAAACAAATTAAACTCGCCTCTAATTAAGATAAGAGGTAAATATTTGATCTTCTCAGAGTCCCGCTAAACTAGAAGGATCTCATGGAGCTGAAAGCCATCAAACAAATTCTCTTACATCACACAAATAGAGGCAAAAAACCTTGGTGACATTCATCATTTTCTTTTAAAATGTCAAATAAGATTGTTTGGTTGATAGCCCAGCAACTCTGCTGCTGCTGTCAGCAACTCATTTAATCAATGGAGATGTTAATCCTAATAATGTCCTGGACTCCATTTAATTTTGATTACATCATTGTTTTTTCTCAGTCAAATTGTGCACTGCTCAGGTTTACAAGCAAGTGCTTTGTGTCTGATATTGTCTTTCACCACCTTGAATCTTCTTCTGCCACCTACAATTTTGCTTGGCTTGTAACTTACCTGGCTGAGACTTGAAAAGCTCAAGCTCTGACACTGAAGATCCAGTGGTACATTTAATTTTGAATAGTTGTTTGCCCCAGATTCCCAGCTAAGATCCTGCCCATGGATGATGTTCCCAGAATGCCAGTTCATTGTCACCTTCCTTCCCAGTGACACTGTCAAATAGGAAATACCACTATTCTTGACACCCCTTGTATTTTTGTTCTTTTAGGTTTAAAATTTACATAGCTTCCTGACTTTAACACTTCTAACCAAGCTGAACTCCAGTGCAAGCCAACAGGGAACATAGTTCCAGCCTTTCTATAATAAGAAAAAATAAATTATTTGGTATCTTAGCTGTTCAGGAGGCTCTATGAAAGCAAATGTAACAATGTCCCTCATTATTTGAAGCACAGTAGGCAATTCCTTTCAGAAGACAAGTGCTGAGTTATTGCCAGTGAAATGATAACTATTCTTTAAGGGTCAGCAGCAATTCTAGGCCCTTCCCAACCCTCTGCACCCAACATAAAATGAATTTTAAAGCAGAAGATATAAAAATGCAATAATTTGTCTGGCTTGTATGAGTAAAATTATCCTTCAACATAAACAAATGGATCTGCTAAATACAAGCTGAATGTGGCCAGAAGGGATGAAAAACACAGGGAAAAAAAATGAAAATAAGAGCAAATGGCAAAATGGAAAGCTAGCAAATATAGCATTTAAAATAGCTCCTGTGGTGATTGCAGGGCTTGAAAACCACTTGAATACAACAAGAATGTTTATCACCTCTGAAGAAGCAATCTTGTGAAACCCAGCTCTGGTAGGCTTTTAATTGCAGAGTGTTTTAAATATCAGTTCAGTAATTAAAAGTCCAGTTGTTCTGTATAGGAGCAGATTAAGAGCATTTCCATACTTGCTGCTTTGCTTCTATGGCCAGAAGAATGACAACACCATCAAAAACCAGGTGCTATTGCAACAACCTCCCCAGATTTCACTTGGACTTGAAAATTTATATCTATTTATGTTGATGTTATGTTAGTAATTCCTCCATTTTTCTAAAGACACATAAAATTTATATGTGATTTCCTAACACTCAAGAACGTGTGGAAGTGGCCCCAAGGCTGGAATTCTCTCTAATTGCCTTTGCAGCAGAGTCCATCCTTCTTACTCAGGTACTATAACTCTAACTTATTAGGTGTCTTATGTCTGAGCCTGTCAGCACTTTAATTATATCCCAGAGAACCGGTTTGTCTGTCCTGGCAAACTGCTTCTCTCCTTGTTGCTGCTCTTATTAGGTCATGGAACACTTGCATTTTAGCAGGGAATAATCAGCAAGGCAAGAGCAGATGAGCTCGGGATGGGCTGTGCCGTGGGTGTGAAGCTGGAGGTTTGGTCTCTGCAGCATTCCAGCATTCCAAAGTAACAGCTGGCACCCAAACCTTCCTCAGCCAGCCAGGCAAACTCACACCCAGCCATCACCCTGGGCACTGCATTTATTCACAGAGGTACTTTCAGGCTCACATCTTTAAAACAGCTCATCAAATTCCTGTAATTGGGGGCAGAGAGAAAGGCTGGAGAGGGACTTTTTGCAATTATTGATTTGGGGGAATATCCCAGCTGAGTTCAGAGCTGCAGGAGTTCCTGCTCAGGCCATGCCTGGTGCCAGGGGATCATCCCAATGTTTTCTACCAGATGGGAACCTGCAGCTGCAGTAGCTCCTGTGTGAGCAGCCAGCTCATAGAGCCAGACAGGGGGGCAGACAGGAGATCTGCTCCCACTGTCAGTCAGCACTTGGAATACTTGGGGATCAGTCCCTGCAAACAGCTGGAATGTCTCCTAGTTAAGAAGTCTTTCTCCAGAAATCCCTGTCCAGCCACTGCAGAAGAACTGCTGTTGCTGGAATTGTGTTTATCATGAAGCTGAGGCTCAGTGTCCTCAGCAATCTCTCCCTCCTCACCTCTCCCAGCAGCAGGAACATCATTTCCCCACAGGAATCTTACTCCAGTCAATCCCGTGTCCTGGGTTATCTTGTGCTCTGTGACTTCAAGTGTTCTTAACTTCCCCAAACGTGTCTGTGCCGTTTTAAGTGTCTAAATTCCAAAAGTTGTTTTGGTGTGCCTGCTGCAACTTTTGGGTATTTTCCAAGTCCTGGCATTTAAAAGGAATTTTCCAGTATGTTACAATTCACAAAGCATTGTAACTGTGCTGATCCAAAGGCTTTGCTGCCTTCAAAGATCCACTCCTAAATGTAGTAAAAGTGTGTTCCAAGGCACACAAAGCATTAAAAATACCAGCTCAACCAGTGGCTTTTTTGGCATCCCACTTATGTTAGCCCTGCTTTCCTGGGGCATATGTCTACTTCTAAATTCCTTGTTTAGCCTTATTTTCTAGTTCCCTAAAGCATTTCTTTAAGGCCCTGCAGTAATCCTTTCCTTCCCCAACTCAGAAGCCACAAAGTCTTTTACAGAGTTTTGAGAGCTCTCACAAGGAGTAAGGAGATCCCTGGTTATGAACCCTTAGTGGTTTGTGATATTGCTACACAAACACAGTTTTTTGAACATGTATTTCATCATCCACAACAAAGTAACCCAAGAATAACACTGCAGAAAAAGGGAAGTTACTGTATTAATGAAAGGATACTTCTCTGCTCACCATAAGGTTTACACAAACTGTCTAAGGAGTCTCCAGTGTGATGCAAACCTGTGTTCAGTGCAGTGTTAACTGATTCAGGCTTGTCTCTTGTGCAGCTCTCACAGGCTAAAATTCCAGTGTTTAGGCAGCATTTAAGGGAAAGAGAAAAGCAAGTGTAGATGAGCAACTGATGACAAACTGAGCAATGTAAACCATTTCCTTACTGTGTTCTGAGAAACTGAAAGTTCAGAATCATCATCTCATGAGGAACAAATCTCTTTCTCCCCAGCTTCTAGCAAAGTCTGTTTTCCTATAGAATTCCAGGACAGCCCTATGCCACCAGGACAGTGAGATGCCAGGATCCTATAAAGGTGATGAGCATTGGCCAAAGCAGAGCATAAACCACACTGAACATGAGGAAAAGACCTTGAGCTGGGAAATCAGCAGCGAGGCAGAGCTGCTGTTTCAGTGGATAAACAGCTGGGTTTGTGCACAAGGCATGAACTGAAGGTCGTAACCACACCTGTCAAACCTCCATGTATTGTGATACACCCCTTTGCCCACTTGCAACTTAAATTTCTGTGGCATTTATGGTGCCAAAAGCTCTGTTAATGTAAAAGAGCAATAGTAGTGTCACACGTGGGTTGAGCTGGAAATGAATCCCAGACATACAGGAAACCAAAAGCCACAGAACATGGAAACAAACCTTTGATGTGGCATTTCACCTGTTCTCTTTCACTCTGCCCCTTGGAGTGTAATGCTCTGAGGTGTCCCAAGGTTTTTGCTGCAATTTCTGCTCATGGGGTGGGCATTTTTTGAATTCAGTATTTACACAGACTGCCCAGTATTTCCTTAGGGGATATGGGAAGTGGGAAGTCCATCAGCATTCTACAGAGAAAATGCCTTAATTTGGCCTGCACACACTACTTGACATGTGGCCAAATGAAAATTCATCTACTGTAATAATGATTGTCCCCATAATTTACTTATCTTTGCATGGACATTACAAGCTCCACAGCTTTTATCCACACACTTTGAAAGCTTATGGTCTATTTTTTCGAGGTCATTAATAAATTTAAGATGCCAATCTCAACAGCAAATCCTGGAATACTCAATTATTATTTTTGTTTCACTGCAGGGTGCAGTCATTCTTAATCACTATTTTCCTTAATAGTGCATTTTATGATGAAACCACACATTTAACCTCCTGTTCCAAGTGGTATCAGACTGGAGTTATCTTTGTATCAAAACAGTGGAGATTCTAATGTGTAAATTCATATTACAGAGACCTTCTCAGTATTTGTTGAGCTTTTGGCTCCAGGAGGTGACCTGCAGATGTGTTCACACAAAAAAAATACTGTTGGTTAAACTTGGAAATCATTTAAGAAATAGAAAACCCTGAAACTCTGAGGGTTTTTATCCAGCAAGGGAGGATGAGTAGGAAATATTCTGTGGAAAATAATATACAGAGTGGTTTCCTGTAAGATTCTGACATCAAGAGTGTCTTCATTGGCTGTGGTTAGAAATTGGATGTTTGCAATTGCTTAAGAACACTCCACACGTGAACATGAACACTCCAAACTACTCCTGGGGCTGTTGAGCATTTCCTTGGAAAGTTGCAAGGGAGCCCTGAACTGAGTGTTTTGCTTCCAAGGCAGAATTATGGACATAGTTGGCCATGGAAGGGACAAGCTCCCAGACTGGCCATCTCTCTTGGGTTTATGCCATTGTGCAGCCAGTTGATAAAGTTGTTTTATGGGCTTAAATTGGAAGCATTTACTCTTGAACTAAAATTAAAAAAAAACCTTCCAGAATTTCTCCCCTATCCTTCCAAGTGGATTTTTAGGTCTTGACTAGAATATACAAACAAAAGATGATTGATGTGAATAATCATCCTCTGCTGCTTGTTTCACTTACTAAGCACTTGGGAAGAAGAGCAAAAATGTAAATGAAACCAAATTCCTAATATCTCATTTCTGTAGATTACTCTGATAGTCCTACAAAAATGTTGTATCTGGAAAATAGCAGCAACTTGTTGGGAAAGGGACTTGTTGTTGAGCAGACTGATGTACAGGTGCTCTACAACTGCCCCCACACACAGAGGAGCAGCACTTAAGGTAGTTTTTGCTGATGGACAGTGTCAATTGCCTCAGCAGTGGGATGAAATTAAAGCTTGTTTATGCCAAATACTGTGTCATTGTGAAAGATGCAATCCTGTTTACTCTTACTGCACTGGCAGCCAAGCTCCAAGTACCCCAGATGGAGCAGATTCATTTTGATGCATGAACATGGGTCTGGAGCCTAAAAGCTTCACTTGTAGCTCCATGAAGTGTCAGAAATCACGGCATTTATTACACCTCACTCTGCACTTCAGATTAGTGATAAAGTGTAGGGTTATATATATTAGAAGTTCAAAGTGAATCATAAAACAATACAATATGGGTAGCTGTGCTCATCTTGGGTCCTGTGTCACTGGGAAAAAAAGTGTTCCCCGGGAGGAAAGAGCAAGCCCAGCGTAGGGAAGGCAGAACTGGAAACCCCAGAGCAAAACAAGCCTATTTCATTTTCCCTTTCGAGGCCTCCCATCTGGAAGAGCACAGGAAGAGGAGCAGTTGCCATTGTCTGTGGCTGGCAGTGCTGTGCCATCTGCTGCTGCACACAGCTGTGTGTGGAGCCTTCAAGGTAACCCAGCCATCCATCTCCTTCCACAAGCTGCTCTCCTTGCAGCCTGCACTGCTCCAGGACAGCGGGATGTGCAGTGTCTGCTCAGCTCTGCTCCACTCCAGCTTGAAGGCAGAGACAAAATCACAGGTTAGCAGAGCACAGCTGACCACTGCATCAGTTCCTTGGCTCTCTGTCAAAAAGCTATTCCCCAGACTTACAACTTGAACTATGGCCAAAAAAAAAAAAAAATTAAATAAAAAAGACAGTTTACCCTGCAACCAACAGCAAACAGGTCAGCAAACTGCTGCCTGTGTGCACAAGAAATTCCCAGCCCAGCACAGTTAACACCTCCTTCCAGAGCAGGCAGTCCCGTGCTCAACTCCCTGCATTCTTCCAGGAATTCTGCCTGTGCCCTGGGAGAGCCTGTGGTAACTCCATTCCCTGCGTGTGGACAGCTGTACAATTCCATTATGCAAATGACAACGCTGATAATTAAAAGTGTTTATCAAGTAACCACAGAGGAAAAGGGCTCTCCTCCATGACCAAGCCACACTCCTCCCCGTGGTGGGACAATTTAATGTCCCTATCTGTTATCTCTGCTACAGCTGCCTCAGGAGTTATCCAGGACACCAGCTGACAGCCAGGATTTCTGACTTTCACAGGTGTCCTAGCCTTGGACAACAAGGGGTGTTAACAATGGATGAGGGAGGTATAGAAAAGGCAACAATTTTATTGAATATGTGGGGTGGGTATGAATATGGTGGGTGTATGGATGTAGGTTTGAATAAGCTGATATGAATTTGGTATAAAATTGGTGAATCAGAGGAGATCCCTAAGTGAAAACATGGCTCTGTGGACTGGTTGCCTCCCTAAGGGCCCCTGGACCCCCATTGCTGGTTCCTGCTCCCCCCAGATGCCCCTGTTTGTCAGTGGAGCACATTGCAGGCCCTGCACATCACAGCATCCCCTGCTGCACCCCCCTGACACAACACCAGGGACTTCTTTCTGGTTTTTTCCCTCTGGGTTTCAGATACTGGGATTGTTGGTTTTTTCCTGTGTGTGGTGGTTTTCGCTCAATTCAATTCCACAATTTTTTTTCAAATTCATATTCACCTATACATTGAGCTTCCCTCTCTATATATATATACTTTCCAATAAAGTTAGTGTTTATTCTGGGTAGTCTCTCATCACTTACTAATAACCCTAAGTGGTCTAAACGACCACACCACTGAAATGGAAACATCTGGCTACCATTCCCCCCCCACCCCCTGCCCTTAGAAATTAATATTCTTAAATCAAAAGTTACTTTTTCATTTCATCAAAAAGTAATTTTTTTTGGGGAAAAAAAGGATAGAAAGCTTTTGGCAAGATACTTCTTGCTTAAACGAAAGAGTAAGTCCTTAGGAAGGTCCTGGCTGACAGTGCATTTGTCTGGACAGAGAGTCCAGTCTTTCCTCATGATATTCCCAGGCACACACAGTGCTCACAAACAATGACATTCCCACTTTAGAGGGCAGCACAGCCAATGCAGGATCTACCTCCCTGTCCTGAGAGCTGCTCAGCCCCACACAGGACTGTCAGAGTGCCAAAATGAGCCACAAGTGTGAAATGGAAGCAGTGCCACAGCTCCTTTCCCCTCTGTGGAGGAATTCATTACAGTATTTTTCAGTGCGGGGCAAAAACTGGCCAGATGAAAACTCAGATTTAAGGCATCATGTACTGTTTAGAGAAAACCACAGGTGTAGCACTTACAAACTCAGCATCTTGCCAGCAACAAGATTCCCTGGTATCCAAATATGTGCTAAAGAATGGCTCCATTCACTCACCTGCAGCACAATCCTGACAAGGTCAGTTATTCAGTATTGTGCCCTAAGCAAAACCCTACAAAGGCAGGCAGTTTTATTTGGCATTGGTTGCTATGGGTATCAGTGCATCTTGCTTTTAAATTAGCTCAGGTGTGGTTTAAGCAGTAGAAATAAGGGCTATTGTGGAATTTCAGAAAGCCTGAGGACACAGCTCCCTTCAGAGATCAAATATTCAATAGCATTTCCTAAAAAAAAAAGAATTCCTCAATAGGCACAAAGTCTATCACGAGTTGCACTGGGACAAAATTATACTACCTTAAAAGTTCTTCTCTATTTAAATCACCAAAAAAAAAGGTAGGGATCTAAGCAGTGAAAAAAAAAGGCTGTGGAAAGGGTAAAAATAGAATCAAAGCTATACAGTGAACACTGCCTTTGTCTACAACTCTAGTGCAAAATAACAGAGCCAGCAATAAGCAACCACAGAGCTGCAGAGTTGGGGGGAATAAGTAAAACCAAGCACATGGACAAAACAAAGAAATCAGTGAAGCATCAGAAAATACTGTTATTTCTTTTAATATAGCAATATAAATTTATTTCTTCAAATAAATCATAAGTGACCAATAGAGAAATAAAGATCAATGAAGACCCTAATGGTGAGCCACTGGAAATGACTGCAGCTGGATCTTTTGCTGCCTTGTGTAAATAACACCAAAAGAATAACCCAACAGATGCAAAAATAAACAACTAACAAATGATTAAACAGCTCCCTGTCTGGGCTTTGTCTGCCAAATCTCTGCCTGGAGAGGACTTTTATGTCCATGTAATGAACCCTCAAAATTATAAACTTAAAAAGGAAACAGCTGCTCAACCACAATGGTAATTCCCCTGGTTGGCTTGGGATTACCCAACCAGGGCACTCTGGGGACACAGAGATGGGACTGAGTTGGTGACACTGCCCAGAGCTCAGAGCTCTGTGTCATTTGTCACAGGACAGGTGGAGAAACTGGACAAGGCCCTGTGTCTGTCTGACCATGGAAGGACTAAAGGCTGAGTGTGCTTTGTACCAGCCCTGGGGCACCACTGGGAGGTGATGGGATACTGGGAGTGACCTGCTGTGGCCCAGCTCACACATCCTTTTAACCCACACTGAGAGTTAGTGGGGGCCAGGTCCATCTCCCTCTGAAGGCAGCCCCAAAATCCACACTGAGACACCACATTGGGCTCCAGCAGAAGAGGTACTTCCCAGTACCTGCAGTGTTATGGATGAATTAATAATTATTGTACTTCTGCCATCCCAGTGGCCTGTGGGCCTTAAAGCACCTCTGGGTGCACTGCTGCTCATCTTCCTGCTGAGCTCAGTGACCTCCCCAGCAGCAGATCCTGGCCCATCTGCTTCCACAGCACTGGTGTCAGGAAGAAAGAGCAGTGTGTCCTATCCCAAGGACAGCACATCCTTCCCAAAAAACATTATAGCTGGAGCAAACCCAGAGAAAAACTACTTGAGTGTGGTAATCTGGCAATTTGGGATGGTCAAGCCCAGAGAGCAGGAATCCTGATTCCCACCTTTCTATTCCAGCTACCAGATAAAGCTGCTGCTTCCCACAAGTGCTGTTTTCCATGTATCTTGATTGCCTATATAATCATGAATAGTCACAAATTAAACACTCTCTAAATTCTCCTGCTCATACTATCCAGCAGGTGGAAGCTGAGACTCCCTCTGCCCCACATCCTGCCTTAAGTGGTGGAAGGCATCAAACCAAAATGGACAAGTGTTCTGGCTCACACAGAAACTCTAATTTTGGTACACACATACCTGAGACAAAATCATCAGCTATTTTTTCAGCAGCTGACAAAGGGCACCACTCACTAACAGCATCTGCCCTGTAATTCCACACTGGCCCAACAATTTTTGGCTCAGCAACTGCACAGCACACCTTGGAAGTGCATTCACTGTGTGCAGGAATGTTCACACACAAACTGCTCCTTCCAGCTGAAAGAGCACTGGGGCTGTAAAGGTTCCTACAACACTCCTTTGCACAATAAGGTGCATTAAACATGTCATCTGCCAAATACATCTCTGACAGAAAGTGATTGCTGGTGTGATACTGCTCATTGCTCTGTGAATGGAGTTAAGCTTGGCTTGTAAGGGACCAGGACAGCAGCATTTCAAGAAGCAGACAACAGATTAGACACAAGAGACAGGGCTGATCTCTGCAGCTGCAAGTAACTCTCTCTCCTTCAGCCTCTCCTGCACAGCTGTAAGAAGGGCCATGTTTTCCTCCTGCTGCTGAAGGTTGATTAGCAGTCAGGTGGGGAGAGCTCTGGGGATGGCACGAGGCATTAATTAAATCACTTTTACCAACTAAGTGATGACACTTTGATTTATAGCAGAGCTCATTCAACCAGAGACTGGCATTTCCTGGGCACCAAGATGAGGGAAAGCCAAGCTGGGAAGCAGGTGGGAAAAGGGGAGATGTACAGATAAAGGAAAAAGAATAAATTGTGATATAAATACATGTAACTGATAGAGACTATTTTTGAAAAGAATGCTGCAGGAACCGTGGAAATGACCATGAAATATGAGCTGAAAATTATTTAATTAATGTTGCTTATTCAAAGAGTATTTCATTTTGTCTGCATCTGTAAGAAAAGCTCCTTTAGGATAGAGTCTTGCAAAAGTCTCTCAAATGAAATATAATATGTATTATCATTATTTCATGAGGCACATTTCAACCTGACACACTCAGTTTGTGGCTCCAGACATGAGTCAGTGTCATCTCAGGGCACAACAGCAGCAATCTCAGTCAGAGAAGGTACAAGAGCAGGACCCAGGGACAGTCTGAGATGCTGTGCCCCAGCTCATCTGACAGGATCCACGTCTCCTGAACACGGTGCTTCCATTCCCCCCTCTGCAAAAGGGCCATCATGTTATTTCACCAACCTTTGGAAAGGGTCACCTTTATCCAATTTCATCTCTTCTGCTTAGGATTTTGACATTTGAAAAGGCTAACTTAAACAGCCTTCCTCTGAGAAACCTCTTCTTATGGTGACAAGACGTGTTTTCCTTCTGAATTTCGTGGTTCAACTCACAAAGCTGCACAAGAGAGAAAATACTTCTACACCCCAGAATCCAAAATAGAGCAAATACAATGATCATGACAATAATATTTCACTCCCTCTTCTGAGTCAACTGTGTTTTGGTAATTCTTGGATTACACTTACTGTACAGGTCAATGGTATTTTTTAGTAAGACATAACTTGTTATTTTTGAACACAAAGGTGTGTTTGCACATAACATTGTGTAGGGTGAACATCCTTCTTTTACCTTTTTTTAAATATATGCAAATTTTTAGCAAGAATAATGCTGGACCTCTTCTACTACACCAGTCTCAGTCCAGTTTCATACATGAAGAGGCAACATTTAAGGAAAATATCAAATGATAATGTTGATTCAGAGGCTGTATTTAATACTTCTTTTAGCCAATATAAATATCCTTCTAATTAACCTGTGTTGCCAGAGCAGGCAGTGGCCTCAGACAGGACTGAGGCCACATCACTGCTTGAAAGATTTAATAAAAAGTGAATTCTTACTCTCTAACCTTTAACTAACACACACACACAGAGAAACAAAGAAACTCCACAAACAAACCACCTCTACTGATATGGCTTCACTAGCAGTGACCACTGGTGAAACCCCTGCTTTATTAAAATAAATTCACACTCTGATCAGTAAAAGATGTCATGAGCCTTTTTACTTGGCATATGCATCATGTACATCTATCTCATAAACTCTGCTTATCTAAATTATATTTCTTCTTTCAGCCTTCCTGTGTCTTCTATATAAACATTTCTACCTTTCAACACTTCATCTTGTGCTTAAATGAAATTATTGTTAACTTTGATGATATCTTGAACTTTCCTGGTGCACCCCTTAGGATCTCCAGGAGTTTATAGCTAATTTATTGTGAGAGTCAGACATGAGAAAACCCTTCTGTGAAGCAGGAGGAAGAAAGAAATTTGGGTCATAAAGGAACTCTGTAACAGACACAGATCAGTGTTCAACCAACATAATTTGTCCTTGTTAATGTTGTAGAATGTGTTTGGCTTCTTTTGCATCATCAGCTCTCACTAACAAAAGACTTTGTTAACACTGAATTTGGTAGGTGGGGGTGGGAGAAAAAGCTGGATTGCTTTTAAATAGATCCACATGCATCTCCTTTTCATCATTAGAATACATTCCCAGCAAGGTGAGCAGAGGTTTAGCTGCTTGACTCTCATTAATGTTAACTTTATTTCAGTAATGAGGTGAAAGTACAATCACTGGAGCTAATATAATCAGAGTGAGGAGACAAAAGTCTGCTGCTGTAAATGGTGCTGAGGAAGATGACATTGGCAATGCTGATAGGGAAGGAAAAATAGGCATCAGGTGCAAAATGATGCACGGAGGGTAAAGACCCTGCCTTTAGGTATAAAAGTGCAGCTGGAAACTGTCAGGAGCTGTTGCAGTGATGTGAATGAGTGGTCAGAGGAATGAGCACAACAAACCTCAGCCTCAGTGATTCCTAGAAAAAACTGAGGGAAAAGGGAGCAAACAGCCCTGTGCACTTAAAAGTCATTTAAGAAAGATAAGGAGAATTAACACAGGAGTGAAAAAGCAATGTTGAGAGAAACTAAAACAGCAGGTGGAGGAAATCAAAAGCTCCTGTGACAGCCCCAGAAGCCAATGCCAGTAATGTATTGCACCAGAAAGACCTCAGACAATGAAAAGTGAGAGCACCATCGTGCCACTGCACTCCATTACTTTGGCTAATAGAATGATCTGAGCTGAACAAGGCTGGGAAGAACTTTATAGTAATTAGCAAACCTGTTAGTGCCCATTTTTCTTCTTCACAACACATGAACAAAAGGAAAGCAGACACAGCTATTAAGGGAAACTAACGGGAAGAAAAAGGGGGAAGACAGACAATGAGTTGGGTAACTGCAGAAATAAAAACAGTAATTACATTTTTTTAATTACAAAACCAGTATAGGAGGATTTTTTGCTTTGCCCTGAAAAAATGCATTGCAATACTCTAATAAATATATAGCACATAATCATTCACATCCAAGTACTCCTGGTAGAGAAGGAACAGAGGAAACATGATGCATGCATTCCCTCTAGATAATTCTTGCAACATTCTGTAGCTCTGTAAGCAGCTCAGTATGACTTTATCCAGATACCATAAACACAGGGTTGTTGTTTTTTTTTTAAATCATGTGGAACTGAGCCACTGCAAGCTGTTTGCTCTGAATCCATGAATTTAACCTTATAGCTACAAATGAAGTGTATTTATAATGACGTGAGCAAGATGTGCCCTTTTCACTTGATTTCAGTGTCTTACTGACCCTCTGAAGGCTGGAGCAGAGTTGCTCTGAAGCTGCCCATGCTCAGCAGTGGCTCTAGGTGGTAACAACTCACACTTTTTGGGGTAAGACAAAGCATATTTGGTTTTGCCATCCTGGCTTGCTGCATTGTCCTGCCCATAGTCACTGTTATTGCAGAAATTCAACCACTGCCAGAAGAGCCCTGATCAATATGTCTTTGTTTTGTAGCCCTGAATTAACTACATCTCACTTTCCTTTGACAGCGACACAGATCACAGGCAGCTGCTGCTTCCCCTGTGACAAACACAAATTCTGGAAAGCATATTCATTATCCAGCTGTTAAAAGCACTGGAGCATGAAAACCTCACACTGCCTGGGCTACCTGAGACATCAACGCCTCCCTTTGATTAAGTGACTGCCAGCCAGTCACCTTCTCCCTCTAACCTTGATGTGGCAGGGCTGTGACAAGTGCATGCAGTGTAACATCACAGATTGGTCACAAACAGAGAGCTTAATTTGGTTTAACAGCCTGGCCCCTTGCAGCATTTCTGCTGCAAACTCCAGGTTTAAGGATGGAATGTATCAGCTCTTTATATGGAACTCACCTGAAAGGCAACTGGCAGGAAGCCAGGGAGAATCCTGATGAGGTCCAAAGCTCCCAGTCAGCTCACAGCACTTAATAAATTCCAAAGGAATTCCAATTGCTCCCCCAACAGCACCAGTTTTTAGTTGCAGGATTCAGGATCAGAAAAATCTGCTTTATAAAAATTACAGCTCCTTCCTTATGAGATCCTCTGTAGCTGAGTATTACCTGTGTATCAAAAAAAAAGCAAACCCTAAACCTGAATGATTTTCCATTTCATAACCAGAAGCAACTAAGTCCCCATAGGGTGAAGTTTGATTTTTACTTCACTCACCTTGCAGAAATAACAGAGCTGTCAGTCACCAACTCCCACAATATCTTCATAGGTCTCATAATACTTGTGGCTTTTTTGTTTTTGCAGATGCTGGAGTAAGGTAATCACATTGAAATCTGTTTTTACACGAGAAAAAATAAACCTCTACAACTGTAAAGAGGAACTCAGAACTTTGAAACATCAGTAGTCCCTGCCTTTTGCAGAGTGAAATCCAGCTCCCAGGGCCCTCTGCCAGAAGGGACCAGCCTTTATGCAGAGGCTGTGGTAACCTCTGCTGGCAGTTCCTTGCTGCTACACCAGCTCAGGTGCTACTAGAATGAAGCCTGTAGTTGAGCAGACAAAAAGACATCAGAAGAGGAGTATTACAGATGCTTACTCATACTTTTGTAAGCTTTTGCTGCTACAGAGGATTGGAATTTTTTCATTGAATGTGTATTTTTAAGGCAGTGGTGATTCAGGTAAATTAGGACCCTGCTCACCCACGTATGAACATGTTTATTTCCTCCTTTTATTTCCAAGCAGCCCTGTAACTGCAGTTTGCAGCTAATCTAATGTTTCTGTTTGAAGGTGTGGATACAGCACAGTGAGTGTCATCTGCCATAGCTGAGGGATGCAGTTAATGCAGATGAGAATGTCACTAATGCTTTTTCTTAGTGCTTAAACACTTTGCCACAATTGATACCCAACCTTCTCCCACTTCTTCAAATGGTGATACTTCATATCTGTGTAAGACAGGTATTATATCCATAGGTACATTAAAGGCTCCAGGTGAGGCCACAGTCAGAAGATGTAGGAACTGTAAATGTTGTCTTTTTGCTGTGTAAAGTTTAAAATCTAAACAGGTTCTGGGTAGGACAGGAACAAAAAGCAGGCAACTGACATATGATTCCAATTTACCTTGATTCCTATTAGTGTGCCTTATTCTGTAGGTGCATGGAGAGATGGAAAACATACAGGATAAATGAGAACTAGATTTTATTAGAAGCTTCTATTAAATTGGCAAGACACCAGGTGTTAGTCTTCAACTATTAACAGTAGAAACAGATTAATTGTCATTTTATCTACTGAAAACCTAACACTTGCCTCCCATTCCATTTGCAGCTTTAGCTTGTGGTCTTCTATTCCCTTAATTGAAACCCGTAACAGAAAAGCTTCTATGAGGCAAGATTTCAGCCAGAATTAATTTCTTCATTTTCTCTACTCTGCAACTTTGTTATTTTACCATGGGCAAAACAGCAGACCACAGCAACAAACATGCTTCAATCTGAAGGTACCCTGAGAATTCTTGCTTNTTCAAATGCTGATACTTCATATCTGTGTAAAACAGGTATTGTATCCATAGGTACAGTAAAGGCTCCAGATGAGGCCACAGTCAGAAGTTGTAGGAACTGTAAATGTTGTCTTTTTGCTGTGTAAAGTTTAAAATCTAAACAGGTTCTGGGTAGGACAGGCAACTGACATATGATTTCAAGTTACCTTGATTCCTATTAGTGTGCCTTATTCTGTAGGTGCATGGAGAGATGGAAAACATACAGGATAAATGAGAACTAGATTTTATTAGAAGCTTCTATTAAATTGGCAAGACACCAGGTGTTAGTCTTCAACTATTAACAGTAGAAACAGATTAATTGTCATTTTATCTACTGAAAACCTAACACTTGCCTCCCATTCCATTTGCAGCTTTAGCTTGTGGTCTTCTATTCCCTTAATTGAAACCCGTAACAGAAAAGCTTCTATGAGGCAAGATTTCAGCCAGAATTAATTTCTTCATTTTCTCTACTCTGCAACTTTGTTATTTTACCATGGGCAAAACAGCAGACCACAGCAACAAACATGCTTCAATCTGAAGGTACCCTGAGAATTCTTGCTTAAACCACATACCCCTCATGTCCTAAGCTCCTGATTCCTAAAAATATGTGGCCACAGAACTGCCTCAAAATGAAAAGCATCGTGTAGATAATATGCAGGTTGCTACAAGTCAGATCTTAATGGACAAAAAATCTTAGATAGAACTGTCTGTTTAATTAGACAGGGATCAAAAATGAAGAACTAAGTACTTTCCCATCATTCCCTGCAGGTTTTGAAGTTGGCATTTCCCCCCCCCTCTGCATATAGTTAGTTGTTTGCCTTGGGTTGTAAAGAAATGCAGAGGGCTGTTATTAAAGCACTGATAATTTGCTGAACTCCATCCTTTGTGGAACTTGCTGAGTTAGAAAATTCCTTGTCACCTCCTCCCCCACATCTCCTTGACTGGAATAACTGAAGAACAAATATCACATTATAATGTTTGGTAAAAGGATGGAGGGTGTTTGCAATTTAGTGACTGCCACAAGACAGAACAAATCCTGAAGCTCAAGCCTGTCCAGCTAAATGATAAGGGAAGTAAGGATGCTTTCTGAAAGTGCATCATAACAAAGACTCATGGTTAAGATTTGTAGTTAGTACTTTATATTGAGACATTGACTCCCAATAGTTTGTTGGGAAGTTCTCTGAACCATCAGAGCCTGAACACCTACAGGAGACAAAGAACTGCCACGAGTCTGAGAATACAAAAAACATTATCCCTCCTCATCAACTGCTCAGTGAGGTCTGCTTTTGCCATTTCAGAACTCCATTCTATCACAGGAAGGAATTTTATCCAATTCTCCATGTACCATCCCAATGGAGGCAGGTTCTTCTAAGGCCAATGGCTCAAATTAAAATTTGGCAAAGATGGCAGTTCCTGCTTTCCCATTTTCCCCTTCTGCCCCAGATTACCATTTCCAAATTGGTGCAGCTAACTCATGTACCTGTTCTTCATTATGTGTCAGCTGCTAACATTTTTCACTAGCATCAATATTCTTGCAAACTACAGAAATCAAGGAGGACAGAACCCATCCAATTATGGCCAGCCCTGACCTCAGTGCAGATAAGCAGAGCTCGTGGCTCCATCAGGTGCTCTCATTAAATCTGCTGGCAAACACACATCAACAAGCCCAGTCTCTTAGATGACAAATAGAAAATGAGGTGTCAGACCACCAGAGAATCACCAGGCTTTTTGCAAGAGGGATGGACATCACTTAAACCCCACAGAAGTATTATCAGGAAGCACAGATTTGACATTTCTCACCGTATCTTCCCAGCATGCAGCAATCATTTGCATTCCTTTCCTCCCTGCTCAATCCACTTTTGCAAAGGGCCTGATCTTTCTATTAATCATTGCTAGAAGCATGTTCTTGTCTTAGATTAAAATGCAATAGATTTCCTGTTGGCCTCTCCTTGCTTGCCTTTACTACAGACATTAAAGTAAGTGTCCCTCTCTGCCCCACTGCATTCTTCAACCCTACATTTTGGTCCAGTTGCTTTGTAATTCAAGGAAAGAACAAGAACAGGCAGTATTTTGGAACATTTTAATGATTTAATATATAGTATAGACACTAGTTGAACAGCTCAACAACCAGGGAGGGAGGATGCAGTTTCTGTCCCACTGACAAGAGTCACAACACACTTCTGATCAAATCCTGTTTTTCCAGGAGAGAAAGGGGTCAGAATTCCCACTAACCTTGTCCAAATTAGGCTGGTTCTTATGATTTCTTGCAATTACTGCTTCAAGCAGTGAGATCATCTCCTAAGGCATTAATACCAACTTGGAAAAGAAAGCAAGAGCAAACCATCAGTCACAAACTTCGGGAAGACACCTCAGCAGGAACGATATGCTGAGACCAACCTGATGGCCTTCCCTAAGGAAAACAGTTATGAAGTGCTGGAAAGGGGTGAAGAATCTGTTTAACACTGAAAAGAGAAGCAACCTCTGCTCCCTCTGAGGACAGCATCCCACACTGCACCCTCACCCACGTCTGTGCAGCACGTTGCCACAGGATGGCAGCAGAGGGGAGACAGATTTTCAGCCGGATAAACTAATGCTAAAGCTCTTAGAAAAACAAGATTTCCCAGAGAATCTGCTGATGGAACCATTATTCCACTTGATGACTCCTGGGAAAGAACAATGAAAACAATGCAAATGGATTTGATGAGATGGCTGGTATTACTTCTTTGTATCACATGTAATTGCAGCAACATTCTACAAATCTTCTGCACCAGGATATTCCACCACCAGGTTTGGTTTCTGAGATGTGGTTTTGATTTCATTAAAGCCTTTGTAGATTTTTATCTTTATTTTTTATTTATTTTCTATTTTATGCAGTTTAAGGAAGCATACATAAAGACAAAATCAAGGAGGAGATGGATGGGATAACAACAAGAGACATGAGGCTCTTTACAGGAAAGAACAGCCCAGTTTAGTCTAATGCTTGGATTTTGCCCAGTGACTTGCAGGGGGAGCACAAATTTAGTCAGCATTTTACAGGTTCTCTACTCATCTTTTCTGTGCTGTGTGGCTTTTAGAGGGAGACAGTTTAAACTGCAGCTTTAAAGAGCTAAATTGCAACTTTAGAAACCAAAATTCCAGAGTAGCAAGTATGTCAAAAAGCAAATCAAACACATGATGACTGTTCAGCTGAGCTCATGCAACACAGTTATCCTCAGGGCAGGGCATGTTCTGACATTCTAATTACTCCAAGCACAAGGACATCATTAAACTGAAGTCCTAAAACAACTCCACCCTTTTGCCTCCTGCACAACCAGGAGTGAAGCACATTTGAATTACCAAGGCCTGAACAAGTTCAAGCAAACTGTTCCCTGTCAGCAGGTGGATGAGCAGAGAGCTGTTCTCAAAACTGAGACTCCTCTTTGAGGAAACTGTTGCAGAGTAACAAGGGAAGTATTTACAACAAACATCCCATTCCTATGCAGATCCCTGCTCTTCTCTGGTGCTATGGGACTTTGGCAGAATAACAACTCCATTGGAGTTCTGAATGGTTTAAACTCACTAAGAGGAACGTAAGCACTATAGTGACAAACCCCAAGTTAATTCCTTTAGAGCAAGGAGGTAAAAAAAACACAACCAACTTTAGTCAGGATCGAAAATATCCTTTCTAGCTGACACAGCAAACAGGGACTGAAAGGCATCAACAACTAGCTATGCAAAGCATCAATACTTTCAGCTAGTAATCCATATAAAATGAATAAATAATTCATAATTACATATGTAGTGTACACCATGCACATCAAGAAGGGTTCCAGAGAGAGAAGCACAGGAGGCACACTTTGCTCTCTCAAAGCAAAAATCCTCCAATCATTCCTGTCTCTCTGGAAAGTCTCTGAACTGCAGAGACACAATTGAACCCCCCCTTTACAGCTGCAAAGCCACATGAGATACTTTTCTCACTGGGGTGTTCTACAGCCTGGATCAAATCTGTGCATCCTAAAATTCAGAGGAAGTATTCCAAGAATGCAGTGGGACTGTAGCACAGTGTCAGCACTCCACAGCAGGTGCATAACACACTGAAGAAAGCAAGACACAATCCCAGAAAACTAAAAGTTCCTTGCTTAGTCTGTACATACAACACCATGTACACTGAGGCTCTTGTCTGGTTCTTCTGGATTCAAGTCTCCAGTTCCTCCCTGTGAATGTTTTAGGACACTCCCCTCTGTTGCTCAGATCACAGAGCTTTCAAACAGGCAGGAGCTCTGGGGGATATTCACCATAGCAGTACTTGGCAATTGGATCCCTGTAGGTGTTCTCATGCTGCACACTCTGTCAGGGAGAAGAGGAGAGGCTTTAACAACACACACTTTGAAACAAGACATCCCTTCACCGAGGGCCAAAACCTACAGCATTTATTTCCCAAAATCTCCACATTAGAGTATCACCTGGAGTCAAACAACTCTGCACTCCCAACACACAAGAGACAGCTGCTGAAGTACAGCACTTCAATGCTGAACCATATCCAAAACCTCCTTTTCAGGAAACTACCCATGTAGGTGGGGATAGATTCAATTATATATATATATTCATTATATTCAATACTCAAGCTGCATAACATCACCCAACAGCATTTTCTGAGAGTGCCAATGCTTGCTTAGATCAAAACTTCTAATAAAATCACATGAGTAACAGCAGTTCACCCCTGTTCTTAAAAAGCAAAAAAACCATTACAACATACTTCTTGAGTTATTGTACAGATGATTGTCAGCATATGGTGAGTCTCCAACAATAAACAGCTTTCTGAAGCTACTGGAAACAACTCTCACTGTTCTCAGTCAGAACTCTCATCCAAGACCTTGGTCATTGAGCTCAGATAGTCTCTTTTTAGCTAAGTACCTGTTTTCTAAAGAGAAGGTGCAACTCATCCTGCTCTAAATATGCATTTTGCCTTCAGGTTAGTTCCCAACCACAGCTTCCTAATTTCTGAACACAGCCATGCAAGCACAACACACCAGACACTCCTAAGACCAAGCCTCAATTTTCAAGGGCACTTTTCTGGGCTCTGGACATGTGCCTTACCTGGGATGAAGTCCTACATTTTGCCAGACACAGCTCAAAGTGATCTTCCACTGCCATGAAAAGGTTCTGGAAAGCAACAGCTGCCCGGTTCAAGAAACGCTCCAGCAGATGTTGCTAAAGGAGTTAACAAAAAAAAAAAGACAAAATACTGCAGTTCAGCAAGGAGTAAAATGTCCACCTTAACCTGCACTCAGGTTATCAGAGGAATAGTAAGCAACTCCACTTAGGATTTCTAGCAAGCACTGAAAGGCCAACACATCATGGAACACCAGTAGTAGGAAGAGATTCTAAAGGTGCTCACAAAACACAGGGAAATGCCAATGGCAAAACTGATACTGGCTGGAATAACTTTTCTGCAATAATTTCCCTCCAGCAAATACAATTGCCCTGAAGCTGAAACACCCTGCAAGGCTCCCATTACTCCCTCTCAAAAGTGGGAAGGATGAATTTAGTTAAAGCTTTATTTACAGATTGCCGTATGGCCCTTGCAGGCTTTCCTCCCCCTTCCAAGAAAAGGAACTGTCCCCTCTGCAGAAAAAGCTCCTCCAAAAAGAAGGACTTTTTTATCCACAGGGATAAAACAAGCTGAGAACAGTGGGAAAAACAGGAGAAGGCCCTGCACCTTGCTGGGCTGGAGGCAGCAGGACACGCAGAACTCGTAGACGCTGCAGNAGGGATAAAACAAGCTGAGAACAGTGGGAAAAACAGGAGAAGGCCCTGCACCTTGCTGGGCTGGAGGCAGCAGGACACGCAGAACTCGTAGACGCTGCAGCAGCCGTTGGGGAGGCAGCTCTCACAGCTGTACAGCTTCGTGCTGGGCACGTGCACGTCACAGCAGCCATTCACCAGCAGGTCCTTCCTCTCACAGATGTACCCTGGGAAACAACAGCAGCACTTACAAGTGGCAAGACACACTCCTCTGTAAGTTCCACAGCAATCTACAGGGAGAATCACAGCACTCAAGAACAGTCTGACAAGTTCCTTGGGATGACACTTGGACATAGAGCAGCTGTTTTAGGCAGCCTGGTGGTACCTGCACAACTGTTTCGTCTCACTCAATAGGTGCTGTGTATACAGCATGAGTATCTAAGAGCAGAATACTTAAGTTCTGGTTTGTTTTTGGCAGAATTTCTTGTTGTGAAAGGCGGAAGGGGATTGGTGATGATTGTAGTGGGAAAAAGTTGTGACACATTTCTTTCAACAGGTCTGTGCCTCAGTAACCCTCTTTACAGTTCTACATGAAGAGACTTAGTTTTTCCCATGCAGGACAGCTGTAATATTCATTGTTGAGTGGAATTCTTAATGGTACAGAACCAGTGTACATCCTTGTGGAAACTGTATTACCACAGTGTTAGACTGTGAGAGATCTGTGACTTCAGAGTCCTCACTGAATGGGCAATGAGCATGAATCAGGCAG
>VYZS01073012.1:0-20203 GCA_013400695.1 Neodrepanis coruscans
AAAAAAAAAAAGCAAAAGATAAGATTGCCAGGCTGGAGGTTTGCTTCTTCCCTGGAAAATGATGTCATGCTGCTACCAGAGAAGATGTTTGCAGCGTTTTATTGACAAGGTGGAGGAGTTCTGGTAACAGCATCTTCGGCTGGGAACTGCTGGCACAGTTCCAGCTCCCAGCTGGAGCCTGGCAAGGGCTCTGTGCCCTGCCCATGGCCTGGGGAGCCTCCCAGGCCAGGAGTGCTGCCTGTTACCTCCAGACATCAACTCCCTCCTCACGTGTCAAGTGACTGGAAGCTCGAAAAACCCAGGCAAAGGAAAGCAGGAAGAAATCAGCCCTCCCTAATGAGATCACTGGAGCAGTGCAGAGTCATGGTCCTGCAGGGACGTGCTGCTTATACAACAGGAAGCCAGGCAGAGGCTGGGAACAAGCTGGGAAACATTCCTGGCCTTCCCAGCACTTGCAGGGGGTTGCCCCCAGCCCCCTGGCTGCCCAGGCTGCCCAGCGCCATCCCGTGGCAACCACACAACATTCCTGTTTTTCCTGCCTTCAGGAAGGGCTGTGTGTGCCCAGAGCTGCTGTCCCTGGGCTGTGCTGCCTCTACTCAGTGGTTTGGGGGGTCAGGTCTGGGGGGTGGGTCAGCCACTACATGGAGAACACAAAGGAATATTGTGGAGTGTAAAGGAAAAGCAGATTTTGGTGGTTTTCCAGCTCCTCGGCAGCTGGAGGGAAAAGCCAGCCCAGGGAATGGTCCCTCCCCTGTCCCAAGGGTCACCTCACCTCATCTCATCACCCTAAAGGACATGAGACAGCATCAAACACACCCTATTTCTAACAGTGAGACCAAGGGAGGATTTTAAAATACTAAAGTCTGAGTAAGAACTGCTCAGTTCAGGAGCCCCTGGTGACACCCTGGTCACCCACTCCTGCCCTCCCCAGGACACAGCTGGCCTTGTCCCCACCTCCCCAGGACAGGAGCTCCCACTCTGGAATGGGTTTCCCCCACTGCTGCCCCCTCAAACCAACCCCTTTCCCCCCACCAAGCCCAAATCCTCGTGGAAAGCACCCAAACCTCAACAAATGACTTTCCCTCTTGAGAAAGAAGGAGTGATCTAACAGTTTAAAGAGAGCTGGGAGGAAAGCTGTGGGTAATTGTGAAAGCACAGGTCAGTGGATTATGGCAGGAAATACCTTCCCTGATTTCCATCAGCCTGGGGAAGGTGAAGGTGAAGGGAGAATGGGCAGCTTTCCCTGCCAGCTGCAACTGCAGCCTGGAGTTGGCAGAGCCCTCAGCTCTGGCTGCAGAACTCAGCACTAGGTAAAAAGGAGTATTAAAAAAAAAAAAAAAGAAATAATAAAATAAAAAAAAAAACTAGGCACCTGTCCCAGTTTGTGCCTGCTTAGCTATTTTTGATTAGAGACTTATTACCATGTTAAATCCTCCTAAAAGCCTGGTCAGCTCTGTTCTCTGAAATGGCTTTTTATAGTAAATCTGAAAGTTAAGCATATGGTTTGCTAAAGTGATAGCAGAAAGCTGCTCTGGAAACTTAACCTGTTCTGTACCAGGAAAAAAAAACAAATTTAAAAAGTGTTGCTTTTCCACTTAATTTTTCATTTTCTTCTTCATCCTTAAGAGAACCTCAAGAAAGTCCTCCAATTATTCAGAATATGTTTCTGAGCATCCAGCAGGGGCTAAAAAAAGCAGCTGATGGAACTTGAACAATCTGCCAGGTTTTGAGCAAGTGTCCCTTGACACTGTGCTGGCTCTGCCACAGGTCACAGACCTTGGGAATGACAATCCTCTGCCACCACAGCAGAGTTTGCAGTGGCACAAGAGCTGGTGCAAACTTGTCTTCTCAGCTTTAATAAACAGGAGGCTTCACTCTACAAAATCCTTCCCTTCCAAGTGATTTTACCCTTTCTCTCCATTTTAAAGGAAGAAAAACCAGCAGCTGCCATCACCTCCAGCATGTGCTTTCCCTTGGCTGTGGAACCAGAGCCAAAAAAGCTGTGAAGTTCTGAATGCTCCTTATGACTGTGGGGGGTATTGCAGGGATATGAACACACAGAGGAGAAGGAATAAAATTTAACCAACCTTTGCCATTGCTTTCCTGTTTCACCAGCTGGAACTTGATATAGGCATGTGAGCACCCAAGCCTGAAAGCATCAATTACAGAACATTTCAGATGGAATTTCTTTTCTGTACAGAGATTAATGGGACTTGCAGAAAACAAAACCTTTTCCCTCTTAAAACAAGCAATAGCACTGCTCCAGCCCTGACCTCCCCCTGAGTGCCATTAAACTGCAGGAAAGAGAGGGCCCAAAATATTGGAAGGGAGGAGATTCACTTAAAAGAAGTCACTTAAAGACCCTCTGCTGCAGCTCTCTGAGCAAACTTCAGGTTATGATTTACATCTTTACTTCAGGTACAGCAGCAGCATCAAGGAACACAAGTGTGAATGCAGGAAAATGCATCCCCAAAAGCCTTATTTACGTTTTTGGCGTGGCTTTGATGTCTGCAGAGGAATCCTCCTCTCCCCAGTCTCTCTCCTGGCTGTTTTCAGACTGCTCTGATGGAGTGTGAACGCTGCTTTGACACCACTTTTCACTGNTTGAATGCAATCAATTCTGGTGTAAAATGAAGATGCCTGTATGGTTCTGAGATGGGAGGAGGCCAAGGAGGGAGAGAACCATTCACTAACCCATTCACTCCCATGTTTTATGGCCAAACAGATCTTGATACTGTTATAAATCTAAACAAAAAGATGAGCTTTAAAATATACACAAGCCTTCACATACAAGAAAGAACAAAAGCAGTGCTGGAGTTTGCTCCAGTGAGATTGGATTTGTGAAGATGATCTTAATTAAAATCCTTCATGTCCTGGTCTGTCCCATGACACATTTCACTGAACTGCCTCCTGCATTCCAAGAACTAACACCCAGTTTGCTTCAGTGCTGCCCAATTCCATGATTTCTGTGTAAGAAAACAAAGTATCTGATGCAGCTCAACTTGTTTGCCAAGTGATATACACAGAGCCTGGATTGCCCTTACAGTTTAATGGTGCAAAATAACCTTGGCTTGACAGTTTTAGGACAGGAAATGAAGGAAAAGAACATATTTTAAATTGAAACAGCAAGGAAAAATTTATGGAGACAGAATGCAATTTCCTTTGTTGGAATGTGACCAGAGCAGCAGGATTAAGGAATCAAGAAACCTATTAAGGCAAATGAGGGTATAAAAGTGCATTGCTCTGTGTTAAGAGTGTCTGGGGCACAGGTCAATATTACAGACACTGCTCTGCTGCTCCTCTGCCAAATCTGGTGGCTTTTATCCTTGTAAATGGTTTTGTTCCCCAGCAGCTGCCCAAGAACAATGTTGAGCTCACCTGGATTGTGGAGAGTCCCCTTGAGAAGATTCCCCTGCTCCCAGCAGGAAGGGGGCAGGAGCCTCCAGCCTCTTGGCTTTCTGCACAGTGTTGCCAGGGGGAGGTTTCTCCCCACTCAGCCGGTCCTGTAACAGGTTCTCCCTGCTCAGGTTCACATCAGAGTATGGGCAGCCAACTAACCTGGGCCAGGGAAACAACAGGGAGAGGGGGACAGTGCTTTACACTCACAGTCTTACCAGCCCCAGGCACAGTGAGGCCACAAACACTCAGGGAGGTGTTATGAGCCACGGCAGAGTTAAAAAGCAGAGTCATGTTGTTGAGGAGTCACCTCAGAGGGCAAGAAGAGCTCCCCCTCTGTAACCTCCTGATCTGAACATTTCATGAAACAAGGGAGTTCTGCAGCTTTCACTCTGAAAAATTCCAAGCCCTTTACTATGTTATGAACTACCAGGTCTTCAGACCTTTCACCTGAGACTGTTTTCTTGCTCATTAAAATAGTTTACTTGAGAAAAACCTTCCTTTTCCAAGGGCACACAAGAAATCAAAATGCAGAAGACAAACCATGAGCTGACTCTCCTCACTCTTATTCCTTAATAACCTCCCCACACTCCAACCCCTCTGTCTCCTTGCCTGCCTGCTGTTTGGTGTATTATTCACCAAAAAACCTCCTTCAGCACTGCTGGAATGTAGAAATTGGGAGGGAATTCATCTGTTTGCACTGCAGTTACAATGATTCTATTGGCACAAACAGAATTGATGGTGAAACAACCCATGGAGACACAAGAGGGAGCTGCAATTGCAGCTATAACCAGCCCCAGAATAAACCCTGAGATCATTTCAGTGCAGTGCAGGTGCTTGTTGCTGTATTTTATCCTCAGCAGCCCCCTGGGAGGGCTCCCACATACGTGTGGTGTGTCCCATGCCGTGGCCCCCTCACGTGCCCGATCCCGTGGCAGCCTGGAGTGGGACACACTTGTCCCACTGCTCCCTCTGGCTCCTCAGCACCTGAAAACAAGATAAAAAACAGATTTGCATGTGAAAGGCATAGGAATATTATCCAGCATAACAAGAGGGGGGCTGTATTTACCTAGAGGCACCTGCAGAGCGTGGCCAGTTTTGGCACACCAGCCCACGGGGTGGATGTCAGGGCTGTCTGCATCCACCCAGAAATCATAGTGAGGGTCCCAGCCATCAAAATGGACCTGCAAAGAAGCACAGCCTCAATGAGAGACATGGTTAAGGGCATGACTCAGCTTTTATGTTAAACTCTCCCTTTGTCTCACCTTGTTCAGAGTGGGGCTGATTCATTCAACCTCTCAGGTCAAACTTGGAGTGCTCAGTGCAACTGTTTGTTTTCCTGCATCTGTGTTTTGCCAGAACAAGCAGGTTCTGGTGGCACAGTTGTGCCATCCCACAGACCATGGGCTGCTCTATACTCAGAGCCCAAAGCTAAGCAAACACAACTGCTGATTTAATCCAGAAAAGCCAATGAGTTGGGTGAGTTTTGCAGTGAAAAAGCTACAGTTTCCTGCTCAATAGCTCAGACCCAGGAGTTTAAAGGCTACTGGGTTGTCTGTGCAGCAAAGTTTCAAATGGATGAACTCAGTGTCAAGGTGCTGTGTACTGGCAAAACCTGGCTCACAGAGATTAGACTGAGAATCAACCACTTCCCAAGTGTACCAGGGTTTAAATTGCTTTGGGTTTTACTTTAAGAATGGCAGGAAAAAAAAAAACCCTGCCAGGTACCCTCCTCCTCAGGTTGCCTTCATTCCCAGAGATCACCCAGGAAAACACTAAGAGATGGAAAATCCCTCTGTCAAGTGTCATTTCAAAACAGGCACTAACACCACCAGGCAATTCCATCAGTTTTCAGCAGAACAAAGCACCAGGAATCCTTCCCAGCTGGGCAGAGCCCACATCAGTTTGGTTCTCCTCAAAGCCAGGGGGTGTTTTTGTGCTCCCCAGCCCAGCAAGGTCCTACCTTAATGCGCTGGTTGTCCTTGTCAACTATTGTTGCCACCCTGATCAGGATGGGGTTTCTTCTGTCCACAGCCTCCAGCTTCATATTCACTTGGAATCCATGAGCAGGGCGCTGGAAGAGAGGGCTGTAAGGAGAATGCTAAAAATCTGGCAGTTCAGAGCTGGTCACCTGCTCTGAATGAAATGTGCTCACCCCTCACATACCTTTGGGGCTCTGGGCCCTGATCTCACATGCAAGATTGTTTCAGAGGTTAAAATCAGAGTTCCCAAGAGGTTAAAATCAGTCTCCAGCCCCAACCTCCTTGGACACCCTTCCTGGCATCAGACACATCCCCTGGATGTCACAGTGACCTTCATTACACAGCTCACCATCTCCTTACAACAACTGTGTCTGGCTGTTAACAACTGCTGAGAGCTGCAGGGCTGGATTTGGGGGCAGCTCCAGCCCTGGAATCTCCCCTCTGCAGTTGTTGTCTCACCCTTTCTCTCACCCACCAAGGACTCTGTAAAAACTCCTTTGACCTGATGTGTGTCCTCTGCACCAGCCCCAGCTGTAACCTCAAAGCAACAGGCAGCTTTTCCCAGTTTTTCCATCTATCTCACTGCAAATTCCTGCCCTGACCTCCTCAGCTGAGGGTGATGGAGCACTGGATGCTCATTCAAAACACGTCCCTCTCCACTCCTGCACACAGAGGTCAGGACTGGAGCAAGAAATGATAAATTCTGCCTTTGAACACCATCAGGTAAATGAAAAGATGATTATAATCACTCTTCCCTCTCAATTTTCCTTATCCTTTTTTACTGCCAGTGGCTGGGGGCAGGCAAGGAGGTGCATTCCTGAGCCAAGGGGATTAAACCCCAAACCTGAAGCTTTTTGGTCATTTCACCTGGCTACAGACATCCATTGCAGCCACAGGACACACTGCAAACCAGACAATCTAAACTGCTTTTATTTTTAAGAGCATCTTATTGAACCAGCCACCCTTGACTGTGTGCCCTGAGGAAGGAGCCTGAGTGCTCAGGATCCAAAAATCCTGCCCAGAAGAGGAGCCAGGCTGTTTGTTTCAGCCTTGCTCAAGGGTTTGCTGCCCTTTTGGCAACACTCCATGAAGGTTTTTGAATTGCCAGCTCAAAAGGATGGGCTGAAATGGTGAAGCTGCCCCCTGTGATTTTGGGTGGAGAGGGCAGAAATCCAGCCCCAAGACCTGCTATTTGTGCTGATGATCAGTGTCTCCAGCCTCTGTAAGACAGCTCTTTAAAACTGTTAAAAACTAATTCAGTGAGAAATGCCTGTTCTGGCTCTCAACCTGTATTTTTATGTACTGATTTCCTGTAATTGCCAGCTGGAATAATAATAATAATAATGATTTAAAAAAAAAAAATCAATAACTTGGCCATTTATTTGTGCTTCAGTCCAACCAAGCCAGGAAAATAAGGAGGCTTGATCTTGAAAGAGTTCTAATAACTGTTGATACATCAAACACCTTTTTTTTTTTTCCCCCCTGTCTCATTTTTGAAACACAGTTTTGGATGTTAATTTACACTCTGGAGTTTCATGAGAGCCTGAATTGATGCTTTTACTCTCCTCTGACACCTGAAGGAGCAGAACATTGGCTGCAGAGATGTCTGGGGAACAGGAAAGGAGGCAGACAAGGCACTTTGGAATCCAGAGTCCAAAAATGGGAGTTCACCTGGTAACTCCAGCTGGAAAAGCTTTTCCTACTCCCTGACACTCACCCTGCACCAAGCTCAGGTGGGCTGAGATCTCACCCCCAACCTGCTGAAATGCAGCAATCACCAAACCTGGCTGGTTGGATTTTTGCCTCCCTTATCTGAGGCCTCCCTGATTGCTTTTCCTCCTCAATCCCAAGGGCCTTTCCACCAAAATACACAGGAGGGGCAGCAGGTATTAACCTCCCACTCCAGCTGCAGCCACAGGAACCAAGTGTCACCACAACACAGGGGAAGTTTTTAAATGCTCTGCAAAATTTAGCAGCAGTGTGGAAGGGGAAAATCACCTTTCAAGTATTTATAAAGTTATTTTAAAGGGGTTTGGTTTGTTTCTGCTCACAGAGAGTTTCCAGATGAATGCACTGAACTGAAACTGCCCAGTTTCACCCTCCTGGCACAGAGAGGGTGAACTACCCTCAAATACAGCCTGAAACAAAAAAGGGTGGATAACAACACCTGAGCCTGGACAATCAAAGGGATTCACCCACCACTTTGAATGCTCTGGCAGGGGCTGCTTGGGAATTAGTTTCTTCCAAGTATTTCTCCCATGAGAAGGCTTTGGAATCTTTGTATCCTGAAAAAAACATAGAATTAGCATTTAAGCAAGGGGAAAAAAAGCACATTTCTTGTTACAAACAGAGAGCAGCCCTGCAACACATGGTTAATTATCCTAATTTAGCATTTCCAGTGGCTGATGCTGGAAAGTTGTTCCAACCCTCCACTTGCAGCACCCACAGCAGCTCCCCAGGGCCCACACTGGGCTTTGACCCTGAGGAGCTCATTTCTGTACAGCTTCATCAGTTCTTATCCTCTCCAGAGATCTGCCAATTAAAGGCCAGTCAGAGGATTCTGTGATGTGCAGTGGCACCACTAAATTAATTTCCTATTTTTATTAACTATTCTACGTGTGAGTGGCTGCAAGATTGGAAAAACTTCTCATCCCCTGCTGCCTGCTCACCCCCAGCTCAGTAAAAGCAGCAGCCTGGAGAGAAAAGACTCCATGGGAGTGCTGCTCTAACAACAGTGGGATGGAAATTACACTTAAGAAACTGCTCTATTTTGTTTTTTTCTCTTCCCATTTCAGCCATTTTTTTCCCTCAGGATTGGCTCCTTTTGGAAGGAGGGTGCAAATTGCTGTATTTAATTCCCTCAGGAGTGGCTGCAGGTTGTGCTGGGGGCACAGAAAATCATGGCATGAGCAGATTGGCACATTCCAGATGTTTACAAGCCCTTCTGCATCTGCAGCAAAGGCACTGAGGCCAATTCCTCCCATGCAGAGGGACCCTGGAGTGCCACCCACTCCACAGATCCTGGAAGGCAGGAATTACAGGAATTCTGTCAGCCTGGCAAATGGCAGGGTTAACTTTTTTATGTTTGCTATTTTTAAGGAGAATGAGCACTTCCAGAGCCTGAAAACAGCACTGCTTTCCCTGTACGTTCTGTCCTGTCCCATTTGCCAACATTCCCTTCATTGACCAAATTCCAGGGCAGCACAAAGAGATGTGGCTTCAGCTACTCCTTCATTTTATCTATAAAATCATGATCCTGATTCCTTTTTGTTACCCAGCTTTTAGGAAATGCTGGAAATCCTTCAGAACTTCTCCCTTCTTAAATCCAATTCAACCACAAACTACCCAAACCCGTTCCCTTCCCTGAAAGAGCCACAAACTTGCAGTGGCAAAAAGCACAAACAACAACACTGTTCAGACAGTACAGAGTTCTGAATGGAGCCTGGAACCTGCAAATATGTAATTCCATGGAAGATACAGTGTTTTTTTGGCTGAAGTCAGCCTCCCTTTCAACATACCAGGTGGTGTTGTCAGTGGGGTTCCAGTTTCTTGGCAGTAGCCGACGGGACGGATGTAAGGGCTGCTCGTTTCACACCTGAATCAAAGAGGGAAAGTTGGCACCACTCACATTCAAAGCAAAAGGAAAAGCAGGATTTCAAATGCTGTGTGATGGGGGAGCAGATGCTTTCAGTGGGTGTGATGATGGTGTGGAGCATTCCCTCGTTAGAATGGGTCATGAGTTTGCAAGGAGTTCAAGCTGCCCCGAAGGATAGGGACACACAAAGGAAAATCATGGAATGGTTTGGGTTGGAAGGGACCTTAAAGATCCTCTGGCTCCACTGCCATGGGCAGGGACACCTTGCACTATCCCAGGATGCTCCAACCTGGCCTTGGACACTCCCAGGGATGGGGCAGCCACAGCTTCTCTGCCCAACCTGTGCCAGGGCCTCTCCACCCTCCCAGCCAACAATCCCTTCCCCCTCTCCCATCTCTCCCTGCCCTCTGGCAGTGGGAAGCCATTCCCTGTGTCCTGTCCCTCCAGTCTTTGTCCACACTCCCTCTCCAGCTCTCCTGGAGCCCCTTCAGGCACTGGAAAGATGCTTCTTCCCTCCAGTGCTTCCCAGACAGCTCAGGCTTCCCCCACTGCTTCTGCCCTGAGCTGCCCAACACTCAGTCAGGAGAGGAACTACTGAGAGGAACTACTGGACAACAGGCTCTTTGTGCAAACCAAATTCATTAGTCACATGCCTGAAAACTGATTTAAGACCCCAATTTAGTGCCTACATTTGAAATACCAACTATTCCCCTCAGTGGAAGAGCAAAACAAGCCCCAGTTTACTTGCAGGTGTGGAGGAGAAATAGAGTCCCTTTACCAGTAGTCGTAGCTCTCGTCCCAGTTATCAAAGTGGATCAGCAGCCTGTTGTCCACCATGTCTGTGATGGTGGCCACACAGATCAGGGATGGATTCTTCTTGTCCACTGCCTCCAGTTTCATTCCCAGACGAAATCCAGAAGGTGTCACAGGCTGGGGAACATCAGGGAAGGGAATCAGCCACATTCTTGGTCAACTCCCCTTATAAACTCATTAGCTGCAGGTTGTAACCCCCAAACCCACAGACCAACACACACTGTAGTTACTAGAAAGGGGTTTGCAGACAAGATTTCCAGCAAGGGCTGTTTCTATGGTTAAAAAAGAGGTGATGTGGCTTGAAAAACAGCATTTCCAGGTACAGCCACAACGACAGAGAGGCTGAGACAGACAGAGGTTGGAGGGATGGGTATTGCAGGTCCTGTCTAGTGGAAAAGTTAGGGAAGGAAAAGAAGGGACTCAGTGGGAAGCAGAGAGCTGGGCTCTGACCCTACTGGAGCCAGTGTTTATCCATGTGCAGTGTCCAATCCATCACCCTTTGTGTCACTGGAGTGACACAAACAGGAGGGAGAGTGACACAGGAACTGAGGGTGACAACCACAACGAAAGCACCAGAGGGTGAAGGATGAAAAATGCTCAAGATCCAGAGCCTCCCTAATGAATCCCATGGCACACATGAGCATGCTGCTGGAAAGCAGAAATTATTTTGGAAATGATTAAATTAGAGGAATGTGACACAAATCTCTCGACTGCAGGGACACAGCAAAACAGACGCACGTAATATATTTAATAAATGGCTCAGTAAATCTTTTCCTCCAGCACTAAGGAGGAAGGGAAGTACAAATTCTTTCTCTGGAAAAGTCAGGGGCTGGGGGAAGGAAGAAAAATTGTACTAGTTTCCCATCTTAAAATAAATCACAGCAGGAAGTAGTTTGCATCTGATTGTACCGTGGTTGTACCTCTGACATGAGTGTATTAAACCCACGTAAATATTCTGGTCAAAACCCACTTAGCACCAGACCTATGGAGAAACCTTCTATTCCACATCACCACTTACAGTGCTGAGGGTCTTAAAAAGGTTTTTTGGAGCTGCTTGAGCTTTGCAGTTCTTCAGATAGGAAGTCCAATTAAATTCTCCCTCCTTGAAACCTGTGAAGAGAGATAAAAAGATTGTTTTACAGGGCCCTGGTACATTCTGATGGGTTTTTCAGAAATGGAAATTACCTGGGAAGAATATGAACTTTGCATGATAACTGCCCTGCTAAAATCTTCAGGGGTTATGCATTTCAGCTAAGCCATCTCTCTCTTTTTCACTCTAATGGCCAATCATTAATCTCAGCCTTCAGATGTTTCTGGGAAGTTGAATGAGGGGAAGAAGCAAGTTCTGAACCCCAAAGAGACACCCAATATAGAGATTTTTAATTTAACTAACAATGTCAGTCTCTGGGAATATAAAAAAGCAGCTGTTTTGTTCTCTTTTGAGTCACTGTGTTAGTTACACCTCCTCTCTTTAGCCCCTCAGATGGGAGTTCCACGATGAAATCACACTGAAAATGAAACATGCAGTGCCAGGATCACAAAGTTCTTAGAAGAATTTATGGTTTCTTGCACACCACTTTCATTTTTTTTCCCCATACCTTTAGGAGGGAGCAGCTTATGGCTTGTTTTTTCACACCAGCCCACAGGATGGATGTCAGAGGAATCAGCATTAGCCCAGAAGTCGTAGCACTCTGGGTACCCATCGAAGTGCAGCCTCATCCTGTAGCCCTGGATCTGCAGTGACAGCAGCTCTGATTACCTCAAAACTCATAGAGAAGTTAAAGAAAATCACCAATCAGCTGCATTGTTCTGTTCCACATTTGCTCATTACAGGCAATTAACAGCTTTGCTATTCTGAGCTACAACTGAAAAAATCTGACAGGAAGATTTCAGGCAGAGACCCTTCACCACATCACACCAATTCCTTCAGTGCCACCTTCAACTCCCAACCTGGAATTAATTAATTAGGGTGCTATTATTCTTAGGTTTCTGGTTTTTTATGGACATGGGACTTTTGGAATCAATGACAAGAAAAGCAACTACCTCAGCCACTGTGAGGACACAGAATCGAGAGGGGTGTTCAGGATCCAGCCCTTCCAGTTTCATTCCAACTTTAAATCCATTCCTGCCTTGTGGGAATGATTGATACTGTGAAGGAGGAAAAAACATTTGCTTTTTAATTGCTAAAGACAACTTCTATTGCAGAGCAGTGATCAGATATACTTAAGGCTTCAAATTTTCAACTCAGAGAAGAAAATTCTACCCCCAAGTGATTGCTGCTCTCAGAGACAGATGCAGGTTCAGGGATCAATAATGGCCTGATCACAGTATTTCAGATTTGTTATTCTAATTAACCCCTCAAAAACACAAACCCATGAGCCTGTTGCAATTAGCTGGGAACAAATCTTTGAGCAGATGCAGATCCAAACAGTCCCTGTTTATTTGTGAGACTCAACCAGCATTTTCAACCCCCTGGTTTGGGATGAAGATTCCCAGGGCCTGTTCCCACAGAAATATGTGGGGGTTTCAAGGTCCATTTGCACCAAAGCAACTCAGAAATGGAAGTACAGGCTTGAGGCTCCACCAAGTCAGAAATCCTGGGATGTTCCCTGAGAAAAACAGAGCAAGAGAGTGAGTGGAAAAAGCTGCCAACCTCTCTGAAGAGTTTTAGGGGAGCAGCTGGCATCTGTTCCTCTTCCAAGTAGGAAACCCAGTTCCATACTTTCTTCTTCCCAGGAAGCACTAATTGATCAAAAACAAAGAGGAAAAATCAATGTTTCTCTGTGATGCTTCCCACTCTCTTCCTCCTCCTCCTCTCTTCTCCTCCTCCTCCCACTCCAGCTGGTTTGCTGTGGCCCCCCAAAGGAGGCAGTGTAACCCAACTTTTGAGGAATTCCAGCAGGAGGAAAACTCTGCTCATTCCTCATGAAATGAGGATTTATTCTCTGACAGGTCAATTGAACTGTGGCCCCCCCCAGATTCCCTGGCAAGCAGCCCATGGAAAGGTGCCACTGCAAAGCCTGGACAAGGTAAAATAACTGAGAATTGTGGAAATTAATTCCTTCTCCTGATATCTCACAGAGGAATAAGGGGTTAAATATTGCAGCTGAAATAAACCTAAAATAAAATAAATGAAAAAAACAAGTGAATTTTTGTTCAGTTCACCAGATTTTATATATATATATATACATACATATAAATTTACAACCTGCTAATAACACAATGCATCTACTAGAGAGGCAGCTCCCAGATGATGAAAACAACTTGAATTCATTGTAGTAGAACCACAGTCCTACACACAGAAAACTCTGCTTTAAATGTATATTAAACATCCCTCCCCCCCAGTTCACATTAAAACTCATTTGAGGTATATAATACACTGAACTCACAGTCTAGAATCAATCATGTTGTTTACAACTTATTTTCTCTTTAGGCTCTGGCTCTGAAGCTCTCCAAAATTAATGGAAAAAAAGACTCTTATTGTCTTCAGTGAGCTTTGGATCAGCTGCCTCCTTCCACATCCTCACCCTGTGCCCAGGGAAATCCAGGATATTCCTGCTAAGACATCCCTGTGCTAAGAGGGTTATGTCCCTAATCAGCTCCTCTGAATGTGAAATGAGCTCTGCTGTCCTTTCCTCTTGTGTTTATGATTATTCACTTTATAATAGCCACTAAAAAAGATCTATAAACATTAAAGAAAAGAGACTCTGAGCTTAGCTCACCTTGTTTTATTGGTTTAGTGTTTCTGCGGCTTTTCATATTATTTGATTTATTCTTCTCCTAGACACAGATATGTTAAAAAGAAGTTTAGCAAGGTTGGTTTTCCCTCCCTCTGATCATCTCACAATGCAGGTACAATAAGACTGGAGCAGGTAACTACCAGGACTATTAGGCAGCATTAGTCTCTTGAATAACCCTGCAAGAACAGCAGTAGGGAATGTTACACAGACAACCTGGATCCTGTGCTATCCCAAAGTGCTTTCCAGGTAATACAGACCACTGAAGTTCATTGAAATGTGGCTGTTCAAGAGCAGCACAAGCCCCAGATCTGCATTACAATACAGAGGATTTGCTTTCTGCAATGCAGGATTTGCTGCTCACATCAGCAGCTTTAATGCAACTCCATTTTCCTTCCCCTTCCTTATGTCCATCTATGCCAGGGAATGGATACAGGGGGGAAAAAAGTCATTTATGAAACACTGAAGGAAGCAGAAGGTTCAAGAACTCCTTCCATAAATGAACTCCCCAGACAAAGGGGTCTCCCTGTGTCCCACCTGGAGCCTGACTGCCATTCCCATTTGCTCTGTGTGGTTTCCAAACTCAGGTTTGATTCTTCCCAGGTTGTCATTTCACAAAGCAAACCAAAAAGAATAAAGGCCAAATGTGCCAATGCAAAGCTGCCAGACATGCCCCAGAGGGGACAGGGGGCAGCTGCAGGTGAGGAGGAGGAGAAGGGGGAAGAGGCAGAATGGAAACATCCCTCCCTTCAAACATCTCACCCACATCACAGAGAAAAGCTGAGCAAGGAGATGAGTTAAAGTGCTCATGACACCAGAGGTTACAGCTTGGGTACCCACCACCACCTCCCCCAGTGGCTCTGCTGTACAGAAACATGTAAAAATATGTGAATATACATCAAATTGCCCAGAGAGACACTGCACAGGCAGGAGCAGAGCACCAGGGAAAGCCTGAAAGGGACTGAGGGGCTCCAGGGTACTTCTATTTCTCCAGCACCAATCCAGGTTTGTGGTAGTGCAGTGAGTGCACCCATGAAACCCAACCAAACCCTGTGGTCTGGCACTAATCCTCAATATCACACTGCAGGACTTAGGTGTAGCTAAAGGATTTTGGAGGCCTTTGGTTTCACTAATAACTACCCCTGCCAAGCTACAGGCTGAAATCCTGCCTTTCACCCCTCCAACTCCTCAGCCCAGACATTCCCATGGCTGCTGCAAACCAGGAGCAGCCCCAGCCCATCCCCTGGGTGCACAACCACCTCCCTCAGCTCACTTTGCTCTGCATGGGGGAATGTGAGACCCACAACTGCCCCTGCTCTTCCCCAAAAACACCCCCCCAGCCCCATTTACCTCATCCTCATATGGATTTTCCTCCTCATCCTCAGAATCCAGAGGGAGCCTCCTCTTCCTGCGGAGCCGTCGCACGGGTCTGCCAGTCTCAGCCCCCTGGCTGGAGGGAACATTCCTGTTATTGCAATGGCTCTGCTGAGCATTAAACACACCAAAATCAAAGGAAAATCGAATTAAAAGTGCCACAGTCCTGCAGTATCCCCAGGGTCTCTGTATCTCCTGAGAGGAACAAGGAGGATTGGGCTAAGATCCTGAAGGAATAAGTGGAGTCTGCTGGATACAGAACAGGAACACTTGCTCTGAGGAGTTGAATGGCTCTGCTTAGCATTAAACACATCAAAATCAAAGGAAAATCCAAATAAAAGTGTCACAGTCCTGCATATTCCCAGTGTCTCTGTATCTCCTGAGGAGGCCTGAAGATCCTGGAGGAATGAGTGGAGTCTGCAGGGTATAGAACAGGAATGCTCTGAGGAGTTCATTCTGCTCACAGCAACACAATGTTCCCTTGAAATGCTTCTAAACAAAAAAAAAAAGGGAAAAATCTGGGGTTTCTTTACCTGTCCCTGTGCTGCTGGGAGCCTGAAGTACAAAACTTCCCATTCTCAAAGCAATCCATTTGCTCAGGGGTTTGGGATTCAGAGCAGGACGCACCTGGGCACTGTGGGAACAAAGAAAAACACCAAATTAAAATGTTAAAACACCCTTCAGGCAAAGAGTTCTGTCAAAAAGTCCCTCATAAACTTTCATTAAGTGACCCTCAGTATCCCATTGTGGGGGAGATAATTGTTATTTGTGTGCTGGCCCATCACCTCAGCAGAGAAAAACCCCTTCTATCTGTCACATTTTAATTTTGGAGAAACCCTGCCCCCTGTAAAACAGATAAAAGTGGATAAAATTTCAAGGTTATAACCAGGATACAGCTCCAAATCTCATTATATTTCTTTATTCTTAGCAACACTATAACTGGAAAGACAAATGTCAGACAAGTCCATCTTGTTTGGATACTTTTAATACAGTTGGTTAAGTTTAAAAGCTTCTGCCTTTAGATATACTTTGTACCTATGAAAACCCTTCACAGGCAGCCCCTAAAACCAGCACATTATTGGTTGGAGAACAAAACCAACCCTCTAGCAAGGGAAATATATGGATTTTTCATCTGCACGAGAGCACGAAAATGTAAGGAATAACTCCAATATATCACTTCTGTTTACTTTCTCTTATGCTCTGAGTTGTTCCCAATGCAAATTAAATTGTATTTGATGCTTTCACAAAACACAGCCATGGTGACACTCAGTCCCAGGCATGTGCAGTGTCTTCTTGGTGGATAATTTGCTCCAGTCATCAGCCATTCAAACCATGCACAGGGGCTCCTGCTCTGCATCACTGGCACCACTGCTGTGCCCTGCTCTGATCAATCCACTTCTTAATGCACCATTAAACACTTGAAAAGAGAAAAAAAAGGGACACACAAAGCACCACAGAACTCAGAACTGTGAGACATGAGTCACTTGGCTTTTATTTGAGGCCATTCTCAAGCTCCTCAGCAGTATTTGGACTCATCCTGCTCAACCAGCTGAGGTTTTTCACTGATGTTTTTCAGCTCCCTACACTCCACAGGGGTGTTGGATGGACCTGGAAGTGCCTATGAACAGTCCATACCTGGCTGTATCACAGCCTCAAATCTCCACACTGATAATTGCAGGCAGGGAAAAGCCAAACCAGGGGAAGATCCAGGAGCTCTGCTCACTCAGGGGTGGATGTAAGACTTCAGTGATGGCCCATGGGACTCCTGGACCTTTTCATCCCCACTCACCCCCCAGCACTCTCTGGGAGACACTCAGGCATAGCTTGATTGATTTGATGATCTCAAAGGCCTTTTCCAGCCTTAATGATTCCATGATTTTATCTGCTGCTGACACAGTGAGCAATTCAATCAGAGGAAAGCAGAGATTTACCAAGTGGGGCTGAACAGCTCAACCACCAGGTCTGGATGGAAGAGCTCAGAGCTTCCCACTGAAAAATATTCTGGTTTCAGATGAACAGGACTGAGGTAACTCTTGTCCATCCCACTGATGGGAGATGTTTGTGTTCCCTGTTAAAACTCACCTTCTTCTCCCACTCAGAGAGACCCCAGGATGTTAAACCCCAGCAGGAGAGGGATGTTTGGCTGCCCTGACAAACCCATTCCAGATCATTTCACAGCCACACTCACCTTCCACTCTGCATGTGCCAGGTACTGTTGGGACTGTGCAGCAATTACAATCTCTCTAAACACTCCCAGGACATTCCCAACAAGCCAGGGACTCTCTCCACCTGCTGCAGAGGGACACCAGGCTGCTGGAACACACTTGTCACCTCCTCAAGCTTTCCCAGAAATTCTCCCAAAGTAGGGCCAGAGGCAGTGGAAGTGCTGGAAGCAGCAGGAACAGCAGTGGCATCTCCTCCTAAGGCTCCAAGAGCTTTTGTTGTTGACAGAAGTGTCACATTCCAGAGGAGCTTGTCCCCAGCTGGAGCTGGATGGGCTTGAAAGCCCTGAGAGCACAGTGACAGATGTGCTGCATAAACACTGCAAACATCTGGAGCTGCCAGGGGCCAAGTGCTTCCCAACACACCTTCAGGAACACTGGTGGGAAATCAGCCTCCCAGAGGAGCAGGGGGATGTGGGGACAGGCAGAGGGAAACAGGGACACTGAGGAAGAAGGAGCCCTTCTCTGACACCCAAGCCCTGCACACACACAGGACATCACAGCAAATCCAGAGGCAGAACAAGAAAAACCTCTCCAGACACACCAGGGGCAGCTCTGGGGAAGGAATGGAAGGTGGCAGATCTCAGGGATTCATCTTCTGAGCTTAAAAGATTCCTTAGGCTATGAAGGGACACTTCCTTTGTCATAAAGTAATATTAGTATTAATAATTCATCAAATTATTAATGTGTGTTGAACAATGTCAACGTGCATCTTTTATTAGTCAAGTGCAACTGAGCACCAAAAAAGACAAGAAATTAAATAAATTAAATTAATAAACCACCTTTCTGATGAGCAAATAGCTGCAAAGATCCCTCAGTCCTTCATCTTCTTTCCTGTAGCAACACAGAGCAACTCAACTCCAGAATGAAAGAGGCAAGTCAAAGGTGGCTGCATCTGCAGCCTCTGCTCCAAAGCTTTGATTCCAAACACTTCAAGGATTCCCCATCTTTCCTCAGCCCCCTGTGCTTTGCTCAGAGCTGCTGAACTCAGTTTAAAAGTGTTTGCTTCTCCTCTGAGGAAGAGTGGAGAAGCCCCATCCTCCTCCTGCTCCTGCCTGACTTCCTGGGATCCCTCCTCCAGCCCCATCAAAGCCTCATCCCAATCCTTCCCCTCTTCCTTCTTTTTCATCCCCAGCCTAAAAGGCTCCCTCACTTCCTCCTCAGCAGCCTGGAGGAGACACAGCATCTCATTTCAGCTCAGAATCCTGCAGGAACAATCATTCTGAATGGACTCAGGATTCCTGCAGGATTCCCAGGATTCCCCTTCCTCTTTTCACCAGCAAAATCCCAGAGGTTCCTCCACATCCAGAATGACAAGGGAAGGAGCATCTCCAGAGCTGCAGGTGTTGTGGAACAGCCACACAACACTGTCCATCCCCAGCACAGCCCCAGGGACAGGCAGAGCTGCACTAAATAATGCAATATATTAATATTTGATGTATCTATAAACACTCAGTTTGTAGCCAATGTTTTGATGCTGGTTCCAAGGAGGGCAAACCCATCCCCTCTCAGATGTTGTTCTTTGTGTTCAAGCTTTAAAAATAAAGAGGCTCAAACATCAGAACTATTTACTGAGCTCCCTCTGGGAGGAGGGGTTTGGACAGAAGCAATAAAGCTGCAGAATTTACTTCCAACTGGGCCAGGAAAACTCAAAAATCACAATGTAGAAAATAATCCTGGACTTGAGCAGAGAAGCCCTGATACAACAAAGGGTCTTTTTTTCATGTCTGTGTTTTATGAATGCTGTAAAACCCATGGAAAAATGTAATAAAGAAATTATTAGAATACTCCCTATCAGGAAAATCTAAGATAACCAAATCAAAGGAAACAAATGGTGCAATTAAAAAGAGAGCAGAAACTAAGCTGGAATATTTTGAGGAGTCAGGCCCAAACATTCCCCATTTATCCCAATTTGTGACTTCTTTTCATCTTCACACCTCAGAGACCTTAAGGCAAATGAAGACACAGCAAAACTGAGAGGAACCATCCAGTTCAAAGCTGCAGATTCTGATTTTATGAAATGATAAATGACTGCCAGGTTGGCAGAGATAAGGGGGCCTAATTAATATGCTCCCACCCAGCCTCCTGTGCTGCATCTTTGGACAGGGAATCCACAGGCAGAGGTCAGAAATATTCAGGTTTTGATCTCCTCTCTGCCCCTAAATCTTGGGAAACAGCTCCAGTGTCACTGCAGAAAACCAGCTTTGCCTTTCGACATCCTTAAAATGAAGAAACAGGAAATAAAACTGCACTTGTTCATACAAACCAAGCAAGTGTGAGGCTGAGTGGGTGGCTGGGGGTCACTCTGCTCCTCTGAACCTGTGACATTCCTGAGGAACAGGAGTCACCCCCTGCCTTCAATTCCAACAGAAACACATGGAAAAGCTCAGGACTTGTTGCAGCACAAGGAATGTGGGCTCACACACAGCCCCCTGTCCTTTGCTGTGCTGGTGACTGATGGTGTTTTACTCACCCACCAAAACCTACTGCTCACCTCAGGCCAGGAGTATTTTGCAAGGCTGAACTAATGCCATTACCAAGAAAAACCTCAGGAACCTCATCAGTCAGGGCCTGAAAGGAACTCCCAGGGCCTGCAATGGAATTGTACCACTGGCAAACACTTAATGGCATAAAGAGCCTTAAGTGCTTTCACTGTCCCTGTCAGTGAAGGGGGAAAAAGATAAAATTCAGAATGAAGGAATCCCAACCTCCACCCACTGCACTTCCTACTCATTTTGGTTTCTCACAAAGGGAGAAAAGGTGTAACCACAACCCCAGTTTCCTCTAAAGCAGCAGCTCACCCAGTGTTGCAGCCCTGCAAGCTGCTCTCTCCTGGTTTCCTGACACAGTTGTGTCACCAATACACACAGATATAGATATATATTCATTTATTTCAGGCTGCAAAGTGCCTGTTTGACAAGCTCTCCCCTCCCTGCTGAGGGCAGGGAAAGCAGCAGCCCCTCTGCCCTGCCCTTATGGGCAACCAGCACTGGAGTGTTTCAATCTATTCCAAACAGAAGGGGAGGCACAAAACCTTCTTCCATGGCCAGAGTTAATGCTTTCTGTTCCCTTGTGGAAAGTGAG
>VYZS01073014.1:1396-32318 GCA_013400695.1 Neodrepanis coruscans
AGCAAAACCAAGCCCAGATATTTTATTACCAGGGTCTTCTGTCACCACTAGATCTTACTTTGTCCAGGTTTTTCTTAGTATAAAATCAAGAGAGAACAAATCTGAATTGATGATATGTGTTAAGAAGTAAGAATTCAACAGCAAAATAGATGAGAGAAATGCAAGGCTGGACACTAAATAAAGAAGATATTGTTTAAATCTAAATTTCTGACAGGGGCATTTTCAGAAATCTGAACATCATTATTTAGTGATATGTTTGCCTTACAATTAGAAGCCACTGTGGCAGATTAATTCCCAAAGCCACAGTCTTCACTTTTCAGGAACAGATCCATCCATCTCTGCACAGTTGCTTCTGTACATGCAGGGAGGACATACAGAGAAAAAAAGAAGAAATGCAGAAGGTTCAGCTTTGAGAGTTCACAGCTGGATAGTGGAAAATTAGGATAGGATCTAGACACAGCCTCAGGGAAACCTGGCTTTGCATAACTAGGGGAAATCTGCATCCCTTTTAGCCTGGAAGTCAGCAATTGTATGGTTTTACCTGTGAACTGAAACTCTGAGAGGAAGAAATTTAAGGAGAAATAAGACGTAAGTGGGTATGTGAAAGGAGATGTCTCAGCTTTGGGGGATCCAGAAACCTGGACTGCTGAACCCTGTTGAATAACCAGGCTGTTTCCAAAGGGAGATCATAGTTATCTGTGGGTTCTGTTGCCTTCAAAAGTATCACCTTCAGCATAAAAGTCTGGGATCACCAGCAGCTGACTGCAGAAATGTAGTTGTTTATGCTGTTAAATTAAATATATTGCATTTAGCATCTCCCTGAAACATGATGTATGTGTTAACTCAGCCCCAAAAGAAAAAACATTGACCCAACAGTATAACATACCCAGCAGGAACTCCAGGCACTGTGATAATGATATTGAGATTTTGAGCCATGTATTTCTGAACTAATCTAGTCATTGACTTCATAGATTTCCTTACTTTCTTCCCCCTTCCAAAGAATTATGTTCTGCTGCAGCTCTTTCTGTAATGCCAAGCTCCCTTATTTTTTCAACCCTGGGGAGAGTTCACAGCATTACTAATTTTGTTTTTCTACAAGCCAGCAGGTTTTTGATTTAATAGGGAGCAACAGCGTTTTCCAATGTGGATTTATTGCAGGATAATCCTTTTCAAAATGCAAACCCCCCCATTTCCATACAGGTGGCTCCCTGCCCATGGTCCCTGCTCTCCTGTTGGCTGGAATGCCACTGAACTCCTGAGTTTGCCAGCCCAGAGACAGATTTTGGGAGCAAGAAGGACTGAATTTCTCTTCCTGCTGTTGCCTTGAAGTTCTAAGCAGGAGCAGTGGGTCACCTTTGTTGCTGATGGGCACATTTCATGGTGCTCTCCTTAAACTTGTGCCAAACTACTGCATTTTCAGTGGCTCTTTTAGCTGTTCTTTTGGGTTCTTCTATTTATTTTTGCTGCATTGAGCTGGTAAAGAGGTAACAGGAGGAAATTTTGCACAGGTTGTTAAGGGGTGAAACTGCTGTGGGTTGGTGGGGGGCTGGTTTGTACAGGCTGCTGGCAGGGAATAACAAGCCTTGCAGGCAGCAGCAGCAGCACAAAACTGTTTAACAAGGGGAATTAAGAGAAAAAAACAGGAGGACAAAACAATTCCCTTTGTAAGCAGACCCATCTCTAGGCCTGGGTGAGGTTTTGGAGCCACCACCCAAGGGAAAACAGCTCTGTGAGCTGCAAAATGTTGGTGGGGCAAGGAAACAGCAACACCCCCGTGCTGTGAGAGCTGAGGAAGCAGGAAAAAGCTTCCTTTCTCCACTTTCCCCACTAGCCATTATTAATTTTAAAACATTAACCTTTTAGAGAAGTAGAAAACAATCACATGTACTGGAAAGAAAAATTGGTTTGGTCTTTCCTGTAATGGCTTTGTCAGCTCCAAGAAAACGTGAAAGTTAATTTTAAAATAATGAAAGGCTGGGAGTGAGAGGGATGGGAGATGGGTTTTCTTCTTTCCTTCAGCACTTCCTGGGCTACAGAAGGGTCAGATCAAACTCAGAAGCACAAAGCTCTTCATTAATGTTAGAACAGTAAACTTGTCCCTGTGGGGAGAAGAGTAAACTAAACCTGTAAGGTGAGAGAAAACACTTATTTAATTCTCAGGGTTTTTTTTATTGAGGTAAGTAGCTCTTAGTGTTGTCAGAGCACCTCTCCAGTCACCTCTTGCCTGTTTAGTAGCAGCAAGGAGGAGAAAAGGGTGAAATTTAAACAACATGCCATTAAGTACTGCTTACCCTTCTGTTTTGATGCCAGCAAGTGATATATTCCTAATAGGTGTCCACCACTGGCACAGTAAACAGGCAACAAGCTTAAAACTCTCAGTGCTGGAACAAGAATTGTCAGCTAAAAAACCCAAACCAACAAACCTGTCAGGAGAAGTTTTATCAGAAGTCACATAAATTCAGTTTATGACCTTGGTTTATGCCTTTGTTCACTTCCACTGATACGGTCCCAGATTTCAGGTCAGTCAGGGGAAGCTGTGGCATTCAGGGCTTGGGAGATGCTCAGCACAAGCTGAATAATGCCTGGGAGTGTGAAATGCCATTAGGGAAGTGATCACAGAAGGGAAGTAAAAGAGAAGCAGCAGAAATCAGGGCCATGTGTCCTTCAGGAGATGGAAGCTCAGTTTAAAGTGGGTGACAGGGTTTGACCAGAAATGCTGAGCTCCCAGTGATGGGGGAGAAATCATGATACCTGTTCAGAATTTAACTGTAGTGATTTGAGCTTGGTTTGGAGAGTCTGGACCTCGAGGTGTTCCCATGTGCAGGGGGGAGAGATTCACACCCCTTCACCTCCAAAGAGATCCCCATTCTGGGCAGAGAGATTTCATTTGCTGCTCCCTGCACAGCCAGATGTCCTTTTGACTTCTCGTGTTCTGCTTCCCAGGTTCTGAGATTTCAGAGGGTGGGCAGGAACATTCTTCTACCAGGAGAGCTGAAAGAATGCACGAAGTCGAGATTTGTACCTTTTCATTTCTGAAATGTTCTCACCAGACGTTTTCTGTTGCCATGAGATAAGTAGAGAGAGCCTTCCATTTAGAGTGATGAGCTGCCTTTCCTTTTGAAGCTAGTTCAGCTCCCAGAATTAGTCTGTGGGAAGGGAAGAAAAGAGTTATAAGTCACACATTCAGCCAACAGTATAATTAAGGCAGGAAGGCTGAACTGAATAACTAAGTCGATGGGTATGACTAAGTGTCAAAAGATTTTTTTTGGTATGTGCCAGACACTACTTGCCTCAGTTTTTCAGTGTCCAATCCACTGTAAAAGGTGTAACTGATAAAGTGAAAACTCCAGATACACAGGGGGGTTTCTTTGTCTTCTCTCAAAGTAGAAATTCCGAATTTGTGTCTGCTCTCTCACAAGTCCAGGATTGCAGGATTTTGCACAAGGACTGAACTAGGGCTGCTTATGCCCAAGCGATGGCAGAAGCCTGGGCAGCACTAAATACTCACAGGAGAGGGGACCTGCCTAAGGCTGGCAGCAGGATCAGCTTTGTCCTCAGCAGAACATCTCCCCCCAGATTTAATAAGTGCTGGAGATAAATACCCCCTTTGCCAAGTGTAACAGGCTGAAGATCATCCCATCTCTTGTGTCAACACACTTGGTGCTCCTTTTCCAAGGCAGGAAACAGCACTCACAGAAAATAACAGCAGTGCCCAGGCTGCTTTCCCTGGGATCTGTGGCACAGGAAGAAAAGCTGTCAAGATGTTCCTGCACCGTTCACTTGTCCCTGACAACTCCCCCTTGTTTGGAGCAGCATTTCCACTCCAGCTCAGTTGTGTTTTCTGAGTGTTAAGTGTCCCTTTGCACACATTCCCTAATTATATTTTGACTCCAGTTCCACACCAGGAGGTGGTGCAATGTCAGGCTGGAGTCACAGGGAAATGCAGAGCAAGGCTTCTTTTGGATGAGACACTTGATTAGTTCCTGTCTTCCCTCTTTTCTCCCACAGTCCACAAGGACCTGCACCTACAAGCATAAGAAAAGTGAAATAAATCACTTAAAATATATATTTTGAGGGTCAAGAGTTGCTTATTGGTGGGTGTGAATGGCAGAGGGTTTATTCACAGAGCTTGCAGTGCAGAGCACCTTCATTCTGAGTTCATTCTCACAAAACCCAGCATTACTCTTGCACTCTCCCAGCCCTGCTCATAAAGCCTGTTCTGCCTGGCTGTGTGTGCCAAGGCTCTGTGATGGACCAGGACCTTCAGCAGAGCCAGGAAAGGACTCTAAGCATGGGAAGGTAGGTGAAATAAATGGCCTGTTGTGTTTCCCTGCAGGTTTTCTCTGTGCCAATTTGTAGCCCTGTATAACAAGATACTGTGCAGAGTTGGCTGGTAAAACTATGAAAATCTGTTCGAGAATGGAAACATGTGTTTTGCTTAGTGCTTTAGAAACTCCACATTAGCTGTACTCTGGGATAAGCTTCACAGCTTTTTTGTGGTATAAAACCTCTCTTTTGCCTAGCAGTTGGCTTTTAGGAGACTTAATTATGTCAGTTTGCCCTGAAACTCTAGATTTGAGCAGTGCCCTGTGCCAAATCTTTCTGGCAGTTGAGATCAGGCAGACCAGAGCTGCCCAGGCTTTTCTCTCTTGCTCCTTGTCCCATCATTTCTCACATTGCTGGTTCTGTGCCCTCTGCCATTTGCTCCCTGTTTTCCTCAGCACAGCCTTTGTGCTCACTGGTGGCTCCTTTTGCACTTCAGGTTTCTCAGCAACATTGATCCCTTTCTCCTCGTTAATATTCCCTCCTATTTTCCCCTTCTCACAAGGGGAAGCAAGAAATCCAGGAAAAGCCTGGTGCTCATTCCTTCAAGTGTTAGAATATGCTGCCTAATTGAAAGTGGGTAAAGAAATAATCAAATACTTTGCAGCTGCACTGCAGCAGAGCTCTGTTAAATAGGTAGAAGATGTTGATAACTATTAGCTTTTTGCAGTCACCACCATGCTGATCTCCTGCATTTCTAAAGCAGGTTTGGTTTAAGCAGGCAGCATCAGTAATTGGTTTTTCTTTTTTTTTTCCAAGAGGTCTTCTCTCAGAGATTCTGTTCACAAAGCAACAAGATGGCTATCAGGAGCTACAAGAAGAAATGAATCATGCTGGGGCTTTCTTCTGTCAGAGTATTTTCATACAGTTAGGCAAAAGAATTTTAACAAGTTTAATATCTTGCTCCAGCAGTTAAGGCAGGACAAATGTGTGCCAGGCAGGGAGATTGTTCTTGCACTGCAAATGCAGTTTGTGTGTTACTAATAAGTGTAAGGGGAGGTGCCTGTTCCCAGGAATGAATCCTATGGAACAGCCCTTCAGCCTCCAAAAGCTTGGGGTTAGTGTGTCAGGTATTTTCTCCAGCAGCACAGTGGCCTTGCTTTTCTTCCAGTGTGTTAATGCTGAAAATAAAATAAACATTGGTGTTTTTAAAAATCAGGTAACTCTGGTATATTTTAATCCAAATTGTAGCTGGATTTTTTGATCGTCCACATGGAGATGGGGTGGATGCAAGAGGTTCAAATGCATCAACAGTGCTCACATTGTTAACTTCACACAGAACAAATCTGTTCTAGATTATTTTCCCTACACTAAGAGGCTAAAACATCCACCTCAGACCTGCTTGCAGTGCCCTTGATCCAGATTAGCCAGTTAATTGATCAAAGCTGATTTGCTGTGATTTTCCCACTATCTTTCAATCAGCTGAAACACGGACCAGATAAGAGACTTGAAAACACTTTACCAAAGCCTCAAGTTTCACTGATGTTCTCAATTCAGAGGTTTTTTTTTCCACTGCAGGGGAGCTCTGGCTGTGCTATTCCATCACCAGTGTTGCTTCTTTTTTTGCAGAGAGCATAGTCAAAAACTATTTCCAACAGATATAAACCAGAGTGCCCCTATTTATAACCCCACTTTCCCAAATGGATCTCTGCAGGAAGCACTAAGCACTGCAGCAAATACCTGTGTTCCAACAACTTCCCTTAAAAAGAAGAAAATCAACTTATATTTGAAGAAACAAGTAACTGCAGGAAATTCCCTTCTCAATAGAGGAACAAAAGTAAAAGCAAACCCATTTTCTAACAGCAAAAGCTGTTCAACACTCCTCAGTTCTGTGCAAAAGCTCTTCTGGCACAGAGCCTGGTACCCACCCTGAGCATCCTGTCACCTCTTCATGGAGGATTTTTTTATTTTACATTATTCAGGCACATCCAGAGCTACTGAACTGTTGTCTGGAATTGTGCACCAAGACTGACTGTGAAGACTTTCAGTTAAAAAAATCAAGTTTCCGTGCACTGGGGTACTTCCAGAAATGTAACAACCTGATCAAACAGAGCAATAACCCTGGCACAGACTGTCCCAATCTATGTGTGATTTTATGAGACATCCCTGCAACTGCCTGCTGAATTCAGGGGAGTGGAATAATGCATAAAATTCAGGAAGGTAACAATCCATCAAGGCTTTTGTCTCCAAAAAAGCAAATCTAAGCAAATTTAAAGCAAGTTTAAACAAAGTTCCTTGCGTGATAACTGGGGAAATCACAGAGACATTGTTCTCTGATCCTCTTTGCTCAGGTGTATGTGGAATGTTGAGCACATTTGGAGAGTGAAAAGCAGGATTTCTCCTGAATTTTTAATGAGCTGCAATGGATGGACAAAGTTATTCACTAGAGACAATGGCAAAGGTAAGTGGGACTAAAGGATTCAGGACCTTCACTCAAGCAAGAAATGAAGCCTGCCTTAAAAAAAAAAAACAACCCCACAAAACCTAAATACATAAATTTAGAGAATTAATATGTAGTACAGAAAAATAGAGACACCTCTCTGCCTTAAAGGAAAAAGCTAAATTAATACAATGCCACACCTGGCACACCTTGCTGCCTTAGAAAAAAGAACCAAAAAAGGCTTTGATAGCTATAAAAATGAACATGCCAGTCTTTAAGGGGTCCACCTCTGCTTTAAATCCTGTCACTTGTCTTTGAGGACCTGGAGACCACACAAAGGAAAAGTTACCCTTGCAGGTCTTCAGCAACCAAGGAGCTCTTTTTGCAAGGGAAGGAGCAGTGCAGCAGATGGTGCTTCTGAGCACATGGTGAAAAACAGCTGCTTTCCCACCTATTTATTTCTTGGCTGGCACAGCCAACTGCTTTTGATTAAGGTGGAAGTGTAGAAAGAGATGCTGAAGCTATTTTTTAGTTCTAACTGTGTTAAAGAGAAGCTCTAAGGTGCACTCCAAGCTCATGAAACACATGAGAGTGATGGACAACACAAAAGCACTGTTTGTCTCTGGCCACCTTTTGGGAGCTGGGGATGCACCTATAAAATGAGTAACACTGAGGCAAAAAGCTGAACTGTGGCTTCTGTAGAGGAAAGAGCTTAAGGAGAAAGACAATGAGGAATTTCTTCCCTCTGATCATTGTGGTTCAAGCTGGGAATAGGATAAAACTTCTCAGTGCCCAAAATCTTGCCTTCCCCTTACTCCCTCTCTTTCAACCATAGTCAACACTTTGTTTGAGACAATGAAACCAGCTTTTATTGACTTACAGATACCAAAACACACTCAAAGCAATCATTTCAAGCAGCAAAACTACAGCCCCTTGTTTACCAACCTCCCCCAACACACCCACTATTACCATTATGATTCATAACTATCTGGTGCTTTTATCATCTATTTATTCAGGTTGATCATACAAATGCTGTTAATAATCGGAACATCAAGCAGAGCAAGTTATTAAAAGCAAGGGAAAGGAAATCCAATAACATTAGGAAGCACCAGGAAGATACAAATCTGTTCATTGTGCCTTTGTAGAGGTTCAAAAAAGAGCTGTTACAGAAAATTCCCCAGTGAAAGCAGAGCTGAACAGGCCAGACAAACCTCACAAGTTGCTTTCCAAGGGAACAGAGACATTTAACTTCCCCATTCTACCACTTCCAGAGAGAATTCCCTCTGTGCTCCACCCCGGGGCTGTGAGACAGCCAGAAATACACAGTTTAAAGATGACAGAAAAATTTCCTCTTATTGTATACAGCAAACACTTCCTTTACCAGTCTTTTTTTTTTTTAAGGGTATCACACTGTGCACTTGGTGGTTCTCTCTCAGTCCATAGGAAGCCTCACTTTTGACTAGTGACTGCCCCAGCCTTGACTTTGGGTTCTTCTGCTTGGGACTTGAGTTTCTTCAGCCACCTGCAAATGGGGCTTGGTCTGCACATCCTGAAACTTGGTCTCCTGTGCACCACTGAGCTGCTTTTCCCTGCCACCTGCTCAGCTCCAGCTCCCACCTCCTCAGCAGGCTGCAGGGCCAGGGCACTTGCTGTCACCTCTGTGTCTCCTTCAGCTTCCTGAGCTGCTGCAGGTCTTGCCTGAGCTGGAGCACAGGTTTGTCCATCTGGATCCATCATTGTAGGGGGCTCCTCTCCATCCTCCTGTGTCTGGGCCTCCCCCAGCTCCTGCAGCTCAGTGGTTCTCAGCACCCCCTGTGCTCCAGGCAGGGCACACGAGGCTGTTCCACTTTCTCTTCCTTCGTCTTTGCTCTGCAGCCCTGTGGCAGCTTCCTGAGGCTTCTCATCTGCAGGCTGGTTGACACTGCACCACAGCACAGCCCCCCCAGCTGTCTGGGCAATGGGGGGATCACACAAGGAAGGTTTGGGCTCAGTTCTCAGCCTTGCAAACCTCCTGGTCTTCCTACACCAGTACCTCTTGTGGCTCATTTCATTCCCCATGACCAAGGTGTGCAGCAGCAATCCTTCTCCAGGGAACCTTGAAGGTCTGGGATGCTGAATGACTTTGGAACAAGCAGAGCCTTGACTTAGAAGCAGACACAGAGCCTCATTCCCTCCTTGCTGAGCTCACAGCCCACTCCTGTGCCAGGTGTCACACCTGTAAAACAGTAAGAAATCCCTTAGAACCCACACCCTGACCCTGTGTCAGGGCACAGAGTGCCCCCAATATACAGATCACATTTAATCTCAGAGTGTGTTGGCCATGAGTTGCTGGGTTTATTGCTCTTGAGCCAATCTTAGTAGAAGGCACAATCTTTTTCAGTCTCTGGATGTCACCAAGAGCATTTAGGAGTCAGGTCCTCACCAAGACTCTCAGCCAATACTGCACTTTAGTGTTATTAGTTCATATTACCAAAGTAAACACTATTTAGGTCTCCTCTTGTTTCCTAGAGCATTTATTAATTGTACAGAGAAGTTCACATTTAGCCAGGGAGGCTGATCATAGGCTTGGTAAGATAGGGAAGGGAAAAAAAAGGAGAGGAAAGGTATCTCCTTATTAAGAAGTGAGAAACACGTGGATTTCAGGCCTTTGGGTCATTAATTTGCCAGTCATTAACTCACTTTTTAGAAGCCAGAGCAATGCCATTGCTTCAAACTCTAATATTAATAAGGGGCAGTATAATCTGAATGCAGAGAAACATTTACCTCAGGTTATGTTTATAGAGTGCCTTTTAAAAAAACGACAGCTTTGCCAGAAAACAGATTAAGCACTTTGCAGGGAAAGAGCAGAAGAAAATTGTGTGGAAAAGGGAAAGAGGGACCTGCACAAAGCTCTATTAATTTCCTCTGAAATCTGTCATGCAGATTGCTAGAAAGAGGCAAACACAATTTAAAATCATAATTAACCAGCAACACAAGTGCCCCATTTCTGGCAGAGAAGCTACAAAGGAAACATGAGTGAAACCATTTCCAGCATCATAACCCTTCAGCCTTTCTTCCTTCCTGAGGGTGATAAGGTATTGCTCCTAAATAGGGCAGCAAAACACCTCCCCACAAGTCTCAGATCATTAGTTCCCTTAAAGTGCTGTTCCACTCCAAATCCTGGGCCACTTTTTATAGCCAAATATTTAAAGTAAAATAGAAGTGCCACACAACATGATATGATTACAGATGGTTCTGCAGAAAACTTAACCATCATAGGGTAGAAGAAGAGGAACTGGAGGAAAAACAGATCTGTAGTTTAGGAATTACAATTTTTAAAGTGAAGTTAATGGATCCAGAACAGTTTTGCTGCACTGTTTGAGCTGCTTTTATGGGTACAAATTGTCAAAGTGTGTGATTCCATGCCAGTTAGGCACTCATTTATAAGACTGTATGAACTTAATCACTTAAAACTACAGAGTTGTAAGAAAGGAAAAGCTAAGCCAGTCATCTCTGCCGAGGGAGAAAAACAAAAACACAACAATAGAGAAAGAGGCTCTTTGATACCAAAGCTGGAAAGGGGACACTTTACAAATAAATGAGTGTTTTCTGAGGTTGAGCTTTCAGAGAAAGCAATTACTGTATCAGCAGCAAGGATTTTGTGCAAGTGAATAGAGCAAGGAAATGTTTCATGTCACTTTGGTAGGGCAGTAAAATGCTGGGAGAGGGAAGGAAAATAATGGCTTATTTCCTGGCACACTTACATTTGTTTGTTGTTACTACAGAAATAGCTCAAAATATGACAATTGAGAGATTCCACTGCTATTGTCTCAATAGACAGACACAAAGAAACAGATATTCATTACCTTAAGTACAAAAACAACAATTACTTTTCACATGTAGGAAAATTATTTCCCCTCCTTATTCTTGTTTGGCCATTTCCTCCCCTGCAGGTGCCATTGCTTTGCTGTTAACCTCACATTCATGGATTCTGTTCAAAGCCAGCTCAGAATTCATTTTGCTCCAACCTAAAGGCAGAGCTCTACCTCCCCAGAGACCCCAAAAAAACAGAGTGCAAATATCCCTCCTTCCCAAAAGGAAACCCCCCACCCTTGTGCCATGCAGTGCCCACACTCACTTCCAAAGGAAATATCCCCAAGCAGCTCCCAGCAGATCTCAGGGAGGGGCAGCTGGACCTTAAATAAGGCAGGGCAGCAATTGCTTCCCACCCAAACCTAATGATTTAATTACTCTTCCCTCAGCCCAGCTCTGCTGCCTTAAAGTAAAAGATGGGGAATTGTTTGTGCTCCACATTTATAAAACATCATATCATGTTCCTTTGATGGTTCCTGTCACAGAGTTCTGTGCTTTTAGGCATTACTTTCCTTTTTGTCCCCGAAGTATTTATACAGAACTGAAGGGAACTGTGGGAGGGTCTGGCTTTCTGCATATTGACAGCAACAAGTTGGAGAGATTTTTGACAAGGACCTGAGTGACAGGACAAAGGGGAGTGGCCTCAAACTGACAGGTTCAGATTGGAAGCAATGAAATGACTGTGTTTCTGAAAGCCAGGGAGACTCAGAATAACTAAAGCAATGCAAAAGTGGTTTGTATTGAACAAAAATATTGACCAGCAGTTGCAGCCTTGGGAAAAGGAAGTGTTGGGTTGTTTTTTTTTTTTGACCAGCTGTTTTCAAAACTTTTCACTGAGTTTTGTAAGAGTTTAAACTGTTCAGGAGAAAGAGATTTACTGTGATTCATATGGTGATGGTTTTTTAGAAAGGTGATTCAAAGGAAGAGTAACATGGACTGAAGTTTCTGACAGCACCAGCAGACAGCAGATGTTGGGCTCTCAAAAACTGAGGTTTTAATGTCTCAAGTGTGGCCAGGCTGTATTTTCATTTTTTTGCTGAATGACAGAAAGCCTTAATTATAAAACTTAAAAGCAAAGATTCTTAGTATCAGGAGCTAAGATTTTCAGAATGCCAAAAAAAATTAGATTATAACCCAAGACATTTTCTGTGACTTGGTAATGCTGCTTTACACTCATTTGCAGTGATTCATTGTCGATTTACTCGTCAGAGAATTTGCTGCTTATCATCTTAAGAGGGCAGCCTGGAGCCTGGGAACAGAGCTATCATCACTCCACTGCATGATTAATAAATTCTCCAATTAGAATTTGCCTAAAAAGATGAGACAAAGAGCAGTAAAAGGTATAATTTGCCTTCACTCATCAGTGACAAAGAGAGTTTAGTGCTGGTGGAGTCAGGGATGGAGATGTGCTGTGGAGTTCTGCTCCTACAGAACGGTCTTGCCTTGGTCTGAGGGCAGGAATAGGAGTTTAAAAGCTTTCAGGTGCTCTCATAACTTAAGCCCTGCTCTTACAGGAGTCACATTTGGAAGTTTAGCCCTTCATCTTTATTTTTATCAGAGCCTAAATTCAGTGAGCACAGTGTTCAAAGGTTGGCAGAGAAATCATCAGGAGATGAGCAGCTTTCCTTCTGAGGCCACTGGTATCAATATTCAGCATTTTACCCGAATAATTTAGGAGATGAAAAGGGCAAGAATGTTAGTTCTGACATGAGAGTCAATGCAAATATCAGAAGTGAGGCAGAGTCTCTTCTGACACAGGCAATTAGAGCCTTTAGAATTGCCAAAGCAAAATCTCCCCCAAGTGTAATTTTGAGTAGTTTAGACAGTGCAAACCAGGACATCTTGAGAGTAAAGCTTGGCTTTCCAAAACCTGGGGCACATCCCCGAAGGATTATGATCAAGGAAAGCACCAGAACTGGAACAGAGATATTGGAAGAGGAGTTGCAGCTGTTTTTCTCATTTACCAGGGAACATCTTCCATTGCAAACACTCAGGTGGGTGTCACTAAACACAGGGCACTGCTAAAACTTCCCAAAATTGCTGCAGTATTGCATGGGGTGAAAGATTATTCCCCTCTGACAGGATTTTTTCTGAGAAAGGAAGGAAAAATGCCTCCTTTTTCAGAGCATGAGCAGGAAGCCCATGTAGCTTTGTAGCTTTGTTTCCCAGACTTCCTAATTAGATTGAAATCTTAAAATCCAAGTAAAATTGAAGTACAACACAGGGCCACAGTCATTCATGCAAACTGGTGATCACCTGGCAGGTGTTCAGGGATAATGTGTGTGAACCTACAGCCTGCAGTATTGTTCTGGATACTTTCTGGGGTGAAAATTGATCCCTGTCACTCATTTGCTTCAGTGTGTCAGCACCAGTGCCGTGGATTTATCCACTTTATTGTGACTCCAGATAAGCCCCAGCCCTTCGGCCACCCCCAGTCACAGGGGGAATGAGAGCTGCTGAGTGACTCTTAACTTGGTGCCCTGATGAATGGGGAGATGTGTTTATTAAATCACAGGCATAAAACACCAAGGCAATTACAGCTGTTGATCTGAATATTTAAGACAGAGGCAGGATGCTGCACAGAAATTTTTTGTTGCTCTTTTTTCCACGATTCCCTCATGCCTCCTCCCTCTCCTGGCACTGCTGACTCACTAATTATTAAATCTAAATTCTATGCAATAAGGACATCATCTCCAGACTAACAGCAGCAGCTTTGCTGGAGGCAACTAAACCCAGGGCAGCTTGTCAACATAATCAACTGCTGTAGGTGCCTCTGGGATTCTGAGTAACAGCCAAGGGGAAGGAACATGCTCTATGTTATTTAAGTCCTGGGAGATGAGATATTTCTATAGACAGGGTCTCCACTCAGATTTGGCCATAAGGAAACACAGATTAAGCCTGGCTTAAGTTGAGAGCGTGGCAGCCTGGTGCTTTGAGTCAAAGGAAATCTTTTTAAGGGCACACCATCTTCCTGATGTGATTAAGCACATAAAGACAGTAAACCCAATCATCCTTTAAATAGATGCAGAGCTATCAACATCCTCCTATCCTGACTTGCCTTTAACTATCATTTCTCTCCTCTGAACACTTGGCACAGGATGGAGGCAGGAACACAAGAGCAGGAAATGGGTTCCCTGGGGAGGATCTCACTCTCCTTCACTTTGTAGTGAGTCACTTTCCAGCTGTCCAGTGCACACCAGTACTTCACTTTTAAATTCCCATGAGCTCTAGCAGAATAATTTAGTGTAAAACCTTTTGGTTGAAACAAGTCAGGTTATATTATTTTTCTAGTTCCCTTCAGAACCCCATCATTTGAAAATCCAGTGAGAGCTGCACCACCAGGCAGGTCTGACAGGACACCCTCCCCCCATTTAGGGCCTGTGTAATTAGAGATTAGCATTGGATATGTAGTTACCTGAAATTTATTGATTATTTGCAGCAAAATGAGCACTGGAAGCTTTTCTTTTTGCTTAGAGCCTAGAGACAGCTCCTTCCACAGGCCTCCTGTCTGAGCTACTTGACCTCCACTGAACAAGCACAAACCATAAAGCAATTGCCCATTAATAAAACAACATTTCATAGCAGTGAGTGTTAAAATGTGCCCATTTATTGATTCCAATTGCAACACAGACTTCACAGAGTGTTTCAACACCATCAGTTTCAAATAGCAGTGACAGAGTGGGGTGTACAGACAAGTGTAACTAATAAATCTGGATGTTTGGCAGAGGTGACTTAACCCTGTGCAGCCACACATGAGGGAAGAGCCAGGGTACAAATGGGGAGAAAAAAATCAAGAGTCATTTGCATAAATACACTTTCTGTACAGAGATACACTCAGCTCATGTCCATACCCCCTCCCCCAGCAGAGAATGAAGGAAGTCAGTGCCACTGGCAGAAGACAATACACAAATTTTTAAGTTTAGCATCACTCTTCAAAGCAGGCTTTAACAAAACCTTGCTTTCTGGGAGCTTCAAAACACAAGCACCCATTGGTATCACAGTCCCCTGAAGGACTGAGGCAGCAGATTCATCACTGGGTGCAGACAGACCATCTGTGGTGGCTGCTCCAGATTTCATGTGCTCTTTCACTGCTCCTCTGGTTTCCCCTCACTGCTCACTTCGATGTTCTCCTCCTCCTGCAGAGCAGCCTGGGTTTCTGCCAGGCACCCTGGGATCTCTCTGGATGCCTGTCCATCATCACAGACCTCAGCCATTTCTTCAGCTTGCTCTGCTTCAGCAGCATTTTCTTCCACACCTTCAGCAACAGCAACCCCTGTCTCTGGTCCCAGCTGGGGATCAGGTGGGGCTTTAGCAGCACAGCTCTCTGTTTCTTCTCCCCGCTGCTCCTCTGCAGATCTCTGCCCACTTGTGATGCCCTCTCTTGTCTCAGCTGCCTCCACAGGCAGTTCTGACTCCTCCACAGCAGCTGGGGAGTCACCTGCCTCCTGCAGGGGCACTTCCCAAGGAGCCTTCCCAACACAAGCTTCCTGGGGAACACACACAGCTCCAGCCTCCTGCTCTGCACCAGCCAGCAGCTCAGACTCCCCTGGAGCAGCCTGAGCCTCACCAGCCTCACCCTGGGCACCCGCAGACACGTGGACCTCAACCTTCACTGTGCTCTGGGTGCGAGGAGTCACCCCTCGGTCCTCACAGCCGCCAGCAGGATGCAAAACATCTCCAGTCCTGCTGCTCTCCTGTGGGCTGGGTCCTGGCTGAGCTTGTTTTGCCTGTTCAGAGGGTTCCTGGTGCTGCATCACCTCTGTGCCAGGCTTGGCTTCGGGCTCCTGTGACACCTCAACACCTCCTGCACCTCCAGCAGCCGCAGGGAGAGGGGTCTCAGTGTGTTGTGCCCTTGGAGGTGCAGCTGGCTCTGCTGTCTCCTGCTTAAATTCACCTCCACAGGTGCCCAACACCAGCTTTGCAGCAGAGGGTTCAGTGCCTTTTGGAGTCCTTCCTATCCGTGCTGAATGAAAATGGTTCTCCCCAGTCCATGTTGCTGCATCACAGAACACACGTGGGGGCCCCGCTGTCCTCTTTCCTCTGGCCTTATAAATAACCCTGGGAAACACACAGGGCCTCTTGCTCTTGCCAAAAATACCTCCCATGGCCAGAGATGAAAGGAGCAACTCAAGCAAAAGCTTCTCCTGGAGAGGAGCAAGGAGTTCTGGCTCTTAATGAGGAGGCAGCTTCACACCTGCAAGACATGGATATTTATTAGCCTGGATCTATTAAATTATCCATTAAATCCAATTCTCACACAGTAACAGGGACAGGGCACTGTCAGAGATCACAGAAATGAGCTGAACAGGTGGAACTGCACATGAGGGGGTCAGGGAAGGCACAGAGACCTGTTAAGAAATAACAGGCTGAGGAAGAAGGGAAAAAAAAGAGAAAAATCTGTCAATCAAACCAGACCCCTGGAAAACAATGACAGCTTCCAGGAGCCACTATTCACTCCAGTCAAGGAAGTGTTTAGGCTGCCAGTAATTGATAGGGGCAGGAGGGAAGAGGAGCACGGCAGGCAGAAGAAAAATTACACATAAATTTAGAATTCACAAGACTCAGCATGGTTTAGTCCTTAATAAGAACATTAGGAGAAGACTACAAGAGGCACAAGCAAACTAAAAATGTAAAACAACATCTCCCAGCACAAAACTAATTCAAGGACTGAGTAGCAAAGCCTGCCTTAAACACTTAAACAAGCTGACAACAAAATAATTACTTGTACCCAAAGAGGCCCAGACTCCAAAAATGTGCATGAATTAAACCAAAGAACCCATCCCATTAAAAAAATCAAACAGCAAGGCAGCTCAGGACCACCAGAGCCCCTGCTTACCTGCACAGCTCCACAACCCCCACTGAACACCCAACACCTGCAGGGCACAGCCCCAGGCTGGTGTTAAATAGCAGGAGGGGGTCACACCCAATCCCTTCCCCTCCCTGACTCCCAAAATTAGTTCCAGCAGGTCCTGAAGTTCCCTTATGTTGTTTCCTGGTTTTCCAGCCATTGGGAACAGCCTGTGGTTGCACCTCCATGTGCAGCTGATACATGATTAACTTCATTGTGGGCACTTGACAATTGGCATTGAATACTTCAAATTAAGCTAAAGATTAAAACAGAGCAGTCATGGACAAGGAAAACTGACCATAATTTATACCTGGTGATGCCAAGTTTAGAATAACAATAACATCCATCCTGCAGGCTGTGTTTGGATAGTCCTTTAATTCACAAATGATGCTACTGACACTGTAGCCTCCTGCATTATTTTATATTGGGCATTAGAGTTGAAAAATTATCCCCTTTCCCTCTTCTGTGCTGTCTTCAACTGGTGGAGTCGTGCAATAAGCTGTTTTACAGTGGTTGCAGATTATTTTAATGCTTCCAGCCCCAGCTGATCACCCTCTGTTGGCCTGGGCATTCCTGTATGTGTTTGCTGCCTGGAAGTGACTTGTGACTTGAATAGGTCACATGGGCAAAACACAAAAGCAAATATCCAATAAAAATAAACTAATCCCAGCCATGAGCATAAAGGCAGATCCGAAATATCCACTGCCAACAGCACCAGTGCTATTGAATAAAAAAAAAACCCAACCACAAAAATATCCAAATGGCTGGATTCCAGGCTTCTTTTCTTTACGTAAACCTCCATTTTTTGATGCCAGGTCTGGTTCAGCATTCTATGCTTTGCCTTGTTACTGTGATTCCCTTAAAGCAGAAAACAAAGAAGGAGTATTTGGAGAGGTAATTCTGGGTGTGCAGCCAGGCCTGGGCCGGAGCACTACAATATCCACATCTTGCCTTTTCATGTGGTCCAACATCTGTTGTGCACGATAACAAGCAGAATTCTGGGTCTTGCTGGTCCCCCAAGGGCACATTTACACTGTAAGAGCTTCACTAATGACTGGTGTGGTTTTTACAACAGCTTGTCCAGCTCTTTTTTTTTTTTTTTTGTATACTTTGTTTTGGGCTTCAGTGGAACTGAAATAGAGGCAGCTCAGGATTTCTCTGACTATTGGAAACTTTTCTGGAGCTAATCCATGAATGGCACACGTGAGACACACAGGTGACAACACGTAGAGACTGTCACAGGCTGGAAGGCTCTGGGGCTTTAGGGATATTGGTGCTTTGCAAAACAACATAACTGGAAGGAAACTGCAGCCACAGCTCCCCATCTGCTCTCCTGTGTGGGTGACTGTTAGTCACTGCATCACATGAAGCTTTGCAAGTGTATTTCCAAATCCTGCAAAAGTTGTAGGTACTTATTTCAGTGTTTTGTACAATGGGTACGTGCTCAGTCATCAGCTCACCACTGAGCAGTTGGGATATTTCTGAGATCTAAAGTATAACATTTCTTACCCTTGAATCATGGTGAAATATGGAGACATTCCAGTCAAAAAGTCCAACTTTGACCCATTTGAAACAATCCAGAAACTCTTTTGCATGTGAGACACTACAGAAAAAGGCAAAGTAACACAGGAGGAGAAAGGAAAATCTTGCTGTCAGAGCAATCACATCTTTCTTTACTAGGCTTAGTATTTGTTCCAAAAGCCTTTTCCAATCTCTGCTACTTTGATATATTTAAAAGGGCTGTTCTAAAAAAACATGCACTTCTTTTTTTTTGGACAAATAAAAAAGAAATAATCACGGCCCTTCGAAGGAGCTTGGCTCAGATGTCAGCTCAGGATTGTGCTACATGATGGAATGCTGTACAGCAGGACCATTACAAACCCTTTTGGATGGCATCATTGTTTATAAGGAGCAGGCTGCAGTCAGCTCAGGACATCAGTCTTTGTGTTTGGAGTTTTTCATTGCAGAATTCAAGCTGCTCCCTTTTACTAGAACTGTCTCATCCTTCCAACACACAAGGCAGGGCTTCTTGGTACATTTGGTGTGGCATCTACATCCACTGGATGATCTGCCCAGGGGCTCCCCTCATCCAGCACAGGGCTGACATTGCAGGGGAGGGACAGACAGGCTGTGTTTGAAAAATCCCTTCCAAGAACAAGGAGAGCTCTTCACCACTGGGTTCTGCAGCCTGGCTGGGATTTGCTTTTCCAGGTGGTGACTTAATATTAGCCTTCCCTTTGTCTCCAGGCTAAGGAGCCACAAGCCCAAGGCTCCAAGTGATTAACAAACATTTTCTGTAGCACAGCTACTCGTTAGAATCCTCCTTAATAGAATTAAGTTCCCAGCCCATGGGCAGGCATTAATGTGATGGAGGCTGATTGCTCTCAGGGTTTTTATTCAAATCTCTTGCCTGCCTGAAGTTTTGGGTTTGGGGAAAGGCTGGGAGGGAGACAAGCAGTTAACTCAGGCAGATCCCTGCTAGACAGCCCTCAAACACCAGTAGTGATGGGGGGACTGGGTGATTTTTGGCAGAACAAATAAAGTGAAATAAGTTGAAAAAGATGAGCCCTCAGTCAGCTTTGTGTAAATATGTTCATTTAAAAGCTTCTCTCCCTTCAGGCCCAAGCAGCTCATTGTTTAATATCACTGTGGACACAGCTCACCTGAACAACAATTACAGTTTACCAGCTCAGAGAAGCCTTTAAAAACCAGAAGGTGTTGCAGGCACCCCTTTCTTTGCAGCTTATGGACATGTAAGTGAAGGGAGATTTGTTTGGCAAGGATGTTTTGTCAGCCTAAGTGCAGTTGGAAGGACAGAAGTCAAGGTGTTAAAAAAGCCTGTCCTCTTCCCAAAGCAGTTTACTGAAAGCATTTTCATCCCCAGCATCACTTGTCACACTGAGCTCTCACCTCCTGAACCTTCAGCTCTGTTCAAGCAAGACAAATGAAGAGTCACCAACTCAATTCTTTGTCTTGCAGTTTTTTCCTCAGCATCCTATTCCTCAAGCACAACAAAATGCCTAAAAACTCCAGGCTGCCATCCTCCCACACACACATCTGGGCACTTTATTCCATATAGTCAGAGTTTGTTCAAAAGTCTCCTTTAAAAAGGAGTCTGTTGCTATTTCACCTTTGAAGTGTAAAGAAAAGCACCAAGTCGTTTCAGTCATATTCTCTGCTCTCATTAATTCCCAATAATTAAAACACACTCAGTCTGGGGTTTTGCCATGATCTTTAAAAATATATTTTATTGTAGTACAAAGTTAGGCACATTAAAAGTCAGTAGATTCCAGCTACAATACACCAACTTCTGCATTCTGTTCAAGACTACATTTTTAATTTCTGCATAAGCTTTACAGGTTACACGAGCACTTCCACTGTTACAAGAGATAGCAAGAACAAACCAGAATTAGTATTTCATCATCTTCCTGTGAAAATATTTGTTCAATATTGACAATAAAGCAGGAACTATCAGTTGTATGAGAGAATGACACAGGGAGGTAGTTTAAACATCTCATTATTCTGAGGCAGCAAGGGAAGGGGCTGTTTGCCTCACAGAAAACATCTGACTGCACTACATTAGAGGAGCATTTTCCTACTCTGTTCCCAGACCCTTCAGAGTAAGGGAAGAAGCCTCACATCACCACACCACACTGGGGAGTGCAGTGCCCAACATGAGCTTCATGAAATCACAGTTGAAGTGAATCAATTCTCTCCCAGTAAGGCACGACCTCCTGAAAAACAGCTGCTGAAAACAGTGAGAAACAGAACTGAGATTTGCAGGTAATTCAGGAGAATATCTGGAAGGGTCTATTGCAGTTTGGCAAAAGGTCTCTGAAGTCCAGGACCCATCATGCAAAATCCTGAGTTCAACAGCTTGAGTGAGTGGCTTTCTGTAGCTGAAGTTCCTGAAGGTTGGTGCATCATCCTTTGTCACTGAACAAGCCATTTTTCCTCAGTTTTCTCAAGCTTCAACATTTTCAGCCTCTGTTTCTCCACTGCTCTCAAACACTCCAGACAGGGAGGGTGGCACATTTGGGAACTCAGCTTCTTGTTTTACAGGGACTGGAACACAAGTCACTGGTTCTTCTGGAAGCTCCAGTGTTTGCTGCACGATCCTGTGCTGCAGCTCTGCCTCACCTGCCACAATTCCTGCATCCCATCCCCTGCTCCCCTCATTTTCCAGCTGCCAGGGGATTCCATGGATGGACTGGTGCAAGATCTCACTCACTGTGCAGAACCTGCAGGACTGGAGGTTCCCCCTCCCCTGTGCAGAGGGCGCACTAGACAGGGGCTCTGGCATCTGGAAGTCAAGCAGCTGGTTTGCTGACTCTAGAGATCCCCATTCTGGACACAGTGACCCCCAGGATGCAGCAGAAGTGGAGTACAGCCCAGCCACACCACTCTCTGTGACTTCTGAAGGATTCTGCACAGTCAGGAGAGACACTGCCTCTACCAGACAGGCAAACCCAGCCCTTTGAGGGGATTGAGGACTTATTTCAGCAAGTTCAGCCCTGTCCATCCCTTCCATGTGCTCAGCAGCACAGAGTGGCAAATCCCTTCCCACAAGAACCTCTCCAGTGACTGCAGGAGGTTCCATCTCACAGACTTGGCCAGATGCAGCTTCACTTCCAGTTTCTATGAGCTTGAACATACTTTTTCCCTGGAGGGTTATCCCAGCACCCAGGGCATCCTCACTGCTGGGTTCTTTGTGCTGTTCTTCATCTGCCACAAGCTCAGCACCCTGAGCTGTGTCTCCCACAGGCTGAGACTCAGGAACACAAGGGACAGGCTGCATTTTCCCTTCTTTGTCACCCACTTTTTCTTGCTGTTTGTCTGCTTGGGTGAAGCCTTTAGCTTCCACTTCAGCCTCCTCATCCGTGGGGGCTGCAAAGAAGTCCATGGGATTCCAGGCTGCCTCCCACTCCTCAGCCCTTCCCACGGGCTCTGCAGCAGGGCAGGTCTCTGTGCTGTCCTCCAGAGTTTCAGCTGATGGCCAGCGGGCCTGGCTCAGTGCCTGCCCACCTTTAGAGCCTGGTTTGGGGACTTTCAGGGCTGGTGTGGGGGGCTGGGGGTCAGAGAACACCGATATTCCCCCTGAGCTCTGCAGAATGGGCTTGGTCTCACTGGTCTCTTCGTTTGCTCCCTCTTCCTCCTGTTCCTTGCAGCTCCCACAGACCACACAGCACATCTGCTTGCCAAAACTGCTCCCCATGTTGGTGCTCCCCAGAACCTGAGAGAAAGAACAACAGCACATCACAACTGAGCAGCAACAGCTCCTTGCACAGCCAGGGTTTGTTGGCTGAGCTCCTACAGACACCTGCAACCTTGCAGTGTCTTGCCTTTGCTTCTTCCATCAGAAGCAAACCGAGTTCTACACACCAGAGGACGTTTTCCTACCACACCTTGGGTGAGTACCATGAAGGCAGAAGTGAGAAAAGCACCTCTGGCCAATCTCAGCAGTGAGATTTGCAGTGCCAAGGCAGCTCAGAGGAGCCCTAAACTCAACACTTAATCAAGTCTCCACATCCATCACCCAGGCAGGTTTATTAATTAGCAGGGTGGCAATCAACACCCAGGAGGAGCTGCTGCTCATTCTGTGAAGTAACAGCTCAGGTGCAGCACATTACAAGGGCAACTCCTTCAACTTGAAGGGGAAACTGAGCTTACACTTCCAACTGGAGTCCCTACAAACTAACAGAATCACTCAAGCAAATGGTCTTTGTTAATTATGATTAAAGACTTGAACTCTCCACAGAGAAAAATATTTTCTTCTGGTTGAAGCCACATGGGCTTGTTTTCTTTTCAGGGGTAGTACAGAAAAAGTCAATTCCAGACTGTGGGCTAAAAAAACACCACACAATAAGCCATTAATTATGTTGTACAGCCAGGACTGAGTATTTTGGAGCACCACAGTCTCCAGCTTCAAAGCAGGCATCCAGCCTCTCCACCAGAGGTACAGCATCATATTTATAAGAGCTCTTAGAAACATAAACAGCTCAAAGCATTAAGTTAAGCCACGTGCCCTTGAGCACCAAAATATTTTTGAAGTTCAAGCTTATTTTCTGCCTTCATCTCGAATCACAGCAGAACACTTGGCTTAAGAACCAGAATTCCTGATAGTCAGGTGGTTTCTTCCAAGTTACTGCTTTAATGTTTTAATTTCCTTTCAGACAAGGACAAAAGAACCTAAAGAGAAAGCAAGACATGTTGTCCTCTCAACACTTAAGTCACCCCCCTAAACACTTAATGGAAAGTTGAACCAGTGAGTGTATTTTCCTTAGAAGGAACCTCAGTTTTGAGGTCCCAGCATCTAAAAAAACCAACAAAAAACCACTATCATTTTAGGACTCAAAGGGAGCTAAAAAGCATGAACCCAAAGGATGAACCCAACATCTTGAAATTTACACATTTCCATGACACCATAATTAAGTTACTGAAAACCAGAGAGCTGAGTTAAAGCTTAGAGATTAAAAAGGTTACTTACCAGCCTATAAAAAAAGAAATCAACAGAACACAAGAAAACCTCCCAAGTACCTTTGGGACCTCAAACTCAACTTAAATAGTACAGAGGGGTCCCACAGAACCCCTTCCCCCAGCTCCTTGAGCATCAACTCCCTGCATCTTTAGTTCCCTCCCACTCTCACACCCTTCTGGGAACAGTTGTTATGGTTCCATCCTTTATTTTACAGCTGGAGGTGTTTTATTGGTCATTCTGTGTTGCTTTTTATCAGAGGGTAAAGTAAAAATAAAACGCAGCTTCTGTTTATGGGCAAGGAGTGATGACCAGCAGTGCCCTGGAACAGCACAGTGCTGTAAAGCAGGGCAGGCACAGGCACATCCCAGACACTGCTGTTGTAGGAGCAGGATGTGCCAGGCACTTTGGGCTGTTCCTTGGCTCTGTCTGTCACCTTCAGAGGGAGCAGCTTTCCAGGTGCTGCTGGTTTGGCTGCAGCAGAAATGGGGCTCAGAGCATCCTCTGAGTCACTTTGCTGATGCCCTTGGATGCCCAGCTCACTCTACAAGGAGGTACAAGGGTGGTACAAGCCCAAGGATGAAATGGAAGGGCCAGATCATGAGTAACTAACACAAGACAGAGGGTAGTGACAGCCCTTGATATGCTCAGGACCCAGAGGCTGATGCAGGAGGAATTAATCACTGTGTTCCCTGTGTTTTGTAATTCCCTCAGTTGTAACTGCAGACAGTGGAAATTGTTTGAGGGCTTCACCTCCTCAACAGTTGGAATCAGGGTCATGGCTGCATTCCAGCCCACGTAGAATTTTCAATCTGTTGCCTGTAACATCAAGGAAAACAGACCAAATCTGTGTCTTCAATATTAGTCCTGTCCTTGGAAACCTTACCTGAACTGCTGAGAGGAGAGGGCACCCTCAAGGCTTTTCTATAGCTCTTCCTCATGCACTTTTATGCATTTTCACAGTTCTTTCACTTAGTGAAGAACACAAAACCCCCAAGAGTGACCCTGACCAGGCTCTGCAAAGTACTGGGTGATCATTTCCCCACGGGGCACCCAAAGCCTCCAGGGGCTGATTCCTGCCCAGAATCTTACCCAGGATCTACAGTTTAACAGTGTAGAAAATTCACTTTGTATAAAAGTTAATGTTCTGGTACACAAGAATGGACAGTGAAAGGATTTTGAAGTGGAATAAGGGCTGTCCTTTTATGGGGTAAGAAACAGCATGAACTCCAACACATCAAAATTGCTTTAAGCATGTATTTTGACAGGTGCTTAATTCCAAGAGAATTTCAGCAGGCATTTCACCTCCCCTTTATTGTTTTACTAGCAGGTGGCACAGGACTGGACACGTGTCCATCAAATACAATTCCACCACATCATCTGCTGTTAAACACAAAAGCAAAGCCATTAAGTGTTCCACCCCTCCCTTATTTTAGCATCCAGACATGCTACAAAGCTCAGCCCACCACTTCTACTGTCCCTCAATATTATTCCCATTCAGTTTCTCCTCTTGCAGCACATGCAAGGTGTCATTTAATCCCATTTGAAAATATTTCTACGTTTATGTGCTTTTGACTTTTATTCAAACATTGTAACTTGGCATGATGAGTCTTGATGTGTCAAAATAGTAAAATAAAAAAGAGAAATCTCATTTTACATCTTTCTGTGGTTGTATTTACAGCACTGGAGTTTAAAGACACACCCTGGAGGGACAAGCAGTAGTGAACAGCAGATCTCTTCAGACCAATGGCAATTGTGGGTGAAAAAAAACAGTTTTTCTCCAGAAACCTTGAAGCACATCCCCCACCCAAGCAGCACCTGCTGGGCTGGGCAGAAACAGGGTTAACAAATAGATGAAACAGCTGGGAGACAATTCAGCAGCACAGGGAGTGAAATACAGTGTTTTTAAAGAAGAAACTGCTTTGAACAGAAATGGAACTTGGGAGCATGTGGTTTCAAAACAGCTTTGAAGAATCCACGTGGCCAAAGTCTTTTTAAGTCAGAATGTCAAAGTGTCAGTCTGGCAATCTCAGTTAGAGATCAAGGCCTCTTCACCTTATTACAGCCATTATCAAGGACTCTGCTGTTCAGTCACTGCACAGGGGACACAGTAATTGCAGGAGAACTGCATTAACTCAGCTTTTAGACTGGTCTTTTCTCCCCCATCTGTTTTCTTCGGGTCTTGTTACAGCATCACAGAGATAGAAATCACTTTGTTGTAACTGGTGGCTGAGACAGGTTGAAAACACTCAAACCAGAGTGTGAGCTGCAGGGCTCAGGTTTCCTCAGGTCCAGCACTGGATTTCACAACACTCATCCCAGCCTTGTCCTTCATACATTTACATTAAAGCTACAAAAGCTGTAGAATATCAAAGTTCCTACAGCCAAGTCTCAGTAGAACAGGGCTTGATGCATTAAGGAGCTTCACTGATGGGCTGAAAATATATCTTAAACTCTGCCCTCTCTTCAGCTTTTAAAAGGCAGCTCCAGTATTCACGATTTCCCAGAAGGCAGTAACTCATGTCACAGGGAGCAGAATCACTCCAGTCACAACGTGCATGTGGCAGGAGGAGGCAGCTCCAGTCACCAGAGACATCATCCACACGACACAGGTAATGCCATTTATGAGCAACAATCAGCAGCCCTGCTGTCATCCCTCAGGTCTCACATCATGCCATGCACAGAAAGGCAACGTGCTGCTCAAGGGAAGACCCAGGCTGCAGTTACTGCTGTGAAATCCCCCTTGTCTGCCAGAAATTGGGAGGTTTGTTGAGTGGGCAGGGCAAGTCGGGTATGGAGAGACTGGTTAGTGACATCCATCATCTTCTGGCTGCAGTGATCTGGAGGAGAATGAGCACCAGCTCCAAGGCTTGCAATGAAAACAGAGCACAGGAATGGGCTCAAACTGAAGGAACAGACATTTAGGTTACAGAGTGGGAGGAAAGGCTTCCCTGGGAGGGTGGGGAGGGCCTGGCACAGGGTGCCCAGAGAAGATGTGGCTGCCCCTGGATCCCTGGAAGTGTCCAAGGCCAGACTGGAGCAACCTGAGATACTGGAAGGTGTCCCTGCCCAGGGCAGGGGGTGGGACTGGATGGTCTTTAAGGTCCTTTCCCATCCAAACCATCCTGTGATTCTATTTATGAATGCAGCTTACATGTCTCAGTGGACAGTTGTAAAGAAATTAAATCTATTTTGCTCCCAAACTTTTCTGTGCAGAGATACCCTCCCCTCTCTCCAAGGCTGAAGCTGCTGTCCAGGGTTCAGCATCACTGTCAGAAGCCTTTTGTTCACAAGAGAGTAGGTGTCCAGCTGGTAAAGGAGCTGTGGGTTGCACAGCAGGGTTATTTCATACAGTGGGACACGGTGGAGAACATAAAACTGATGCCTAAGATCTGGTAACATATTAATAATTACATTACACATAACTGACTCATTTCATTCAACTGTATTAAATAGTCCTGTAATTGCTGTAAGAACTGTCTCTGGAGAGCAGTTGCAAACACCTACCAAAATCCTCCTCATGGCAGTGAATGGTGCTGGCAGGAACACAACTCACCCCCTGCCAAAGCAGCTTCCAGATCTGTTAGGGGTGCACACATCCTACTGCTGACAATAAAGGAGCTGCTCCATGCATTGGGCTTTTTATTATTTGTTTCTCCCTAATTACACTTATTTCTATACAACACTGATGACAGTCCATCAGCATTTGTTCATTCACTAAAGCATTTCATGATGCCTGGTCAGGCTTAAAAATAGACTCCAATGGGTTGTGGAGCTCAGTTTGGATGTGATTTCTTGTATAGAGTGTGAATGATTACATGGATGAATTTATCTTACAGCTCTCCAACTTGCTTTTCATTTCCCAACCCACTAAAACCTCATCTGTAATCACACAGTGGATTGCAGCAGGCCATTAGTTTAGAAAATAATCTGTTCATGATGTTGAGCATCCTGGGCCAACTTTGATGTGCATGCAGGATGAAAAATGATACATCCCCTTCAAAACTTCTGTTTAGCTCCTTCACATCCACAGCTGAAATACTCCAGCAATGTAGTTTAAATTCTGACCCTACCACTCCTGAAGGGGCAAACCCCAAGCTTTCAAATCTTCAAATTAAACACATTAAAGCCCTTCTGGGAGTTGAGAAGAAGTTAAACTCCCTACACAGGTACAGCCACTGCTAAGCAGCTCCACTACCAGTGTGGTCACTGTGCTGTGACCTAAATTTAATTAAGAGGTACTTCCAGAGGGACAAAAAGATTTCTGAGGTAATGCACTGTTAAAAGGGCACAGAGCCAGAAACTGTGTCATCTAATAGCCTTATCCCAAACTTCAGACTCATCTCCTCTCAGCAGCTGTCGAGTGTCACTTGTGCACACAGCACAGCCAGAAGGGCTGTAAAGGAGTTCCTTAAGTAGTTTGTGGAAAGACAGGTCAGTTTAAGATGCCATCCCTGGCAGGATGTGCAGCAAGCAGAGAACATATGCACCAGCTCTCACAGACCAATTAAGCAGAAAGCCCCAGGTCCTGTAAAAGGTGTTTAACATCTTCCAGAGAGCCCTGTAACAGGGATGGTCACTCACCGTGCGAGGTTGTGCATCTCAGTCTCTAGGCCAAGGTTAAAATTCATCCTTGGAGTGGGCATTGCTGTGAAAATTCAACAGCTGGGTCAGCCACAAGCAGAAAAAGTCGAGCCTGTTGATTCTCCTGTGCCTGACCAGTGTATTGTGCCCTGTGCCACCCATCACCTTCCTGTGAGCTTCCCAAAACATCTGGAACCAAGTGAAAGGGGACCCCTGGATCAGCACAGTCTTCATGGATTATTGTGAAATTGTCTTTCACTCAACCATTGTACTCCACTTTCAGCTGGTAATAAAAATGAGGAAGAGTCCTAGAAACCCATGGATAAACATAAATGTGCTCTGGGCTCCAGCAGCAGTAACACATCCAGCATAAACCCCACATCATCCCAGTATTAGATTTTAAAATCTAACTGAGTTTAGGACTAACTGTGTTGCTCAAACCCATGAAATTCAGTTGGAGGCCTTTTCATTGCCATGGAGTCAGAGCCTACCAGCACCTCCTCACTTTTACCCAAGTGTCAGAACGTGCTAAAGTACAAGAGATTATACAGATAATTTACACCAAAATCAGGGTAGCACTTGCTTTAGAAAAGCTGCAGTGAGTTCTCTGGAGAACAAAGTCTGCCTTTATCTGGGCAAACAGTACTGCAGCAATACAAACATCTTCCCAGGTAGCTCCTAATCTGACAGGGGATTACACGAGCTGCACTGCTCATGATTTGCTTTGTTTTGCTATTCCCTGACTACAGTTATTACCACAGAGTTTCTATACAAAATGCACAGCAATTCATAAATGATTGATGGCCATGGTAAGCTTTACAGAGCAAAACACCAAACTGAATTATACTGCTGAATTTAAAAGAGCAAAGAAAATTCCTACAAATGCAGTGATCCTTCTGAATCATTTTAACATTGAAAATTTGTTCTCAGTGTCCTGAAGAGTCCCAGATATTAATGAAAGCCAGGAATTGTTAAATACCTGCACATCCATAACTGGCTGTGCTTCAGGAATTGTGTGTCATGCCTTGAGAGGACAGTTCTTCTTCACAGGTACCTCAGTGGATACTGTGGGATCCCTGGATCAACAGGGAACATACAGAAGTGTAAAACAATTAAACAGGGCCATGAATATGCAACATATTTACAATGTACACACAAGGATTCAACATCTCTAGAAGCAACAGCTTCAAGGAAGGAGGCTGAGAGAGGGGCAGCTCCTGTCAGTGCTATGACAGTGATGGAGGAAATTCATTCCAGCTTTTTCCAGTCATTCGTTCCCTGTAGAGAAAAAAAACCCCACTGTAGCATAGGTAAAAAAATCCATGTTCTTGCTATCAGGTAGAAAAAAACACATTTATTATAGGCAAGACAGAGCTGTACTTCCAAAGAGACAAAAACCTTCAAGTTAACAAAATGAGCTGAGCTGACAGTTTGAAATCAAGTTTACTGGTAACTAAAACCAGGCTGGAATCCCACCACTGGAGTGGTGTTTTAGTACAAAGGAATCACCAGTGCTTTAAAGAAACAAAGGCAAACCCAAGCTGCATATTTTCAAATGAAAGAAAGAGAATTTTTGTGGATAAAAGAACGGGTTACAGACAGAGGGTGTGTGGAGGTGGCTGTGGTGAGAAGGGCAAAAAGGAAGAATTAGTGATGGAACAGAGGGTAACAACAACCAGCAGCAGTGGGATTGGGAGATGCAACAGTGATGATGAGGGGAGAGGGGAAACAGGGAGCTCAGTTGTTCTGGATAATGTTACAGGCACAGGAGGGGCAAAGAGAGGCAGGAACACTCAGTGAGAAGGGACAAAGAGGTGGCCCCTGCAAAGTCAAAGCTTCCTGGGGGCAGCCCAGCAATCCTGGACTTCCAGTTGTCAAGTTCCACCTTTTTCTGAGGCTTCACTTCATCTGGAAATGGTCCCGTTATTGAAATTGAATCTGAAAATAAAGAGATTAAAGCTCTGATGGAGAACGGATTGGTGACATTTCTTGGGGCTGACAGGGACACTGCAGAAAGCATCAGAGGAGGAACCCAGGAACACAAAGCCTCCCAATTAATTGAGCACAAGAATAATTGCAAGAACAAAGCCAGGAAGGAGTCTGGAGCATGGCTTTTCCCTTTCCTAGTGAGCCAAATGAAAGCTGCTTAGAAGAAATAATGACAGAACTGTTGAGCAATTTTGAAAAGAAGAGTTGGTGGAAATGAATGGAAGTTCAAAAGATAAAATGAAATTAGAAATAAAAAGCCCTCATCATTATAAGAAGAAAGGCTGTTAGGTTAGTAGGAGTGCCTAGAATTTTAGGGTAGCAAAAGGAAAATACAGTCACAGAGCTAATAAAGCCAAGTAATCAATAATTGTATCTCCCCTTGCTTGTCACAAAGAGCTTCTTTCCACTTAATTGCATCTTCAAGACATCGACATCACCTCTCTTAGATCACTATGAGCTCCAGGCTTGGCCCTTGAAGGATTCAGCTGAAAGACCAGGTCAGTCCCCACAGGGCCCACACTGTTCCTGCACAGCTCAGGGTGTTACCCAGCTCTGCTCAAACAGTGCCTGGCTTTAGTTTCCCCTTGCGTGGAGAAGTAAAATTTGCGAGGTAACTTATTTAAGTTACAGGGTCAACGTTTCTCTTGGTGGAAGAGCTGGTGAAGTGGATTTTCTGTGTGTGCTCTTAAGACAGACAGTCCTGGAACTGAGATCAAAGGTTTTTGCTACGACAGTAACTCCCCCTGTTCTCTCTGCAGGACATAATTGAGGCTTATTTGGTGAAAGTGAAACGTCTCTTTTGTCCTGATTACAAAACATGCATTAAAATAATGTGTAGCTGTCAGGAACTTAACAATTCCATAAGCCTCAGGTATTTGTGCTAATCAAGCAGCCTGTGTGCAACTCCACAGAGCACTGTGCACTGTAAGCAATTTCTCTGGTGGGGAAGAGGCAATGACACCTCAAAAATGGACTTTGCATTGAATTAACATATGCTGGGCAAGCCATACATCAAGCTGCAGAATCAATACAGCTTATAAGGCAAAAAGCTTGTACCACCAGGCAGCTTCAGCCAGCAAAGAAAATGAAGTTTCATCTCAGAAGTGCACATAATTTGGCTAATGTGTATAAATCTGCAAAATATTGCCTGCATTTATTGAGCAGAACCTGCTTTAATTGGAAGGTGCATTTACAACTGTAAGGGATTGAAAAGTTCATTAGAATAACAGGTTTGAGTAGATAAAGCTTTTGTGTAACTGAGAGGTGATTTTTGCCAATAAATGAGTTCTGTGCTGATTTGTCCCCCCCCTTTTTTTTTTATAGCAGCTGTCACTGCAGGGTGTGAGGTTTCTTTGGCTGTTTGCTGAAAAATAATACCCTGCAGCTTCTTCATCAGCTCTTCATCTGCCCTGAGATGGTGTGAGAGATGTCAAAGAGATGAGTTTTGTCTGCAGAACACTCACTGTTGGGT
>VYZS01073023.1:3353-14415 GCA_013400695.1 Neodrepanis coruscans
CTGCTTGGACAATTTCTCCAGACTACCAATCCTTGCTTCCACCCTCTATAGGCTTCTTTTTTGTTCCTGTTCATCCATGCAGGCCTCAGGGCACTTTTTGTCTTCTTCTTTGTTGGAATGCATTGCTCCTGAGCTTGGAGGATGTGATCCTTGAATATTAACCAGATTTCATGGGTTCCTCTTCCCTCTAGGGCTTTATCCCCTGGTACTCTGCCAAACAAATCCCTGAAGAGGCTAAAGTCTACTCTCCTGAAGTCCAGGGCTGTGAGCTTGCTATGCACCCTTCTCACTTCACTAAGAGTCTTGAACTCTACCATTCCACAGTCACTGTAGCCCAGGCTGCCCTTGAACCTCGTATTCCCCACCAGCCCCTCCTTGTTTGTGAGATCAAGGTCCAGCATAGTACCTCTCCTCAATGGCTCCTCTGTCACTTGGAGAGGGAATATATCATCAGTGCATTCCGGGAACTTCCTGGATTGCCTATGCCCTGCTATGTTATCCTTCCAACAGATATCAGGGTAGTTCAAATCCCCCGTGAGGACCAGGACTTGTGAATGGGAGGCTTCTCCTATCTATAGGGATCCTCATCTGCCCAGTCTTCCTGATAGGGCAGCCTGCTGCAGATCCCTACTATAATGTCACCTGTCTCTGCCCTCCCTTTAGACTTGACTCTTAAGTTCAGTCAGCTCCTCATCCATCTACAGGCAATTCTCTGTGTACTCCAGCTGCTCATTTATATAGGGCATAGACCCCACTCTGGTATCCCTGCCAGTCCTTCTTATTAAACCTGTATCGTTCCATTCTAACACGTGAGTTGGGTTTGGAAGGGATCGTTTTGGGATTTAGGGAATGCTTTAGGGAATTGAGAAGCAGTATTGCAGGAGAACAGAGCTGACATAAGCGAAGTGCCTGTAAGAACCAGAGATATGGTAATGTAGAGAATTAGAAGTAGACAATACATATAGTTTGGAGATAGCAGTTAGAAAAATACCCCAAAGTCACCAATTGAAAAACATGCTTTTCTGTGGACATGCAACACCTCAGCATCTCAGCTGGGGGAAGGGAAGAGGAAGATATCTGGCCTAATCCCTGTCCTGGGTCCAACTCCCAGGATGGGTGGGTTGGGGCAGGAAGTGGGGAGGGATCTCGGACTTCGAACCAATTATGTAAGGTGAAACGTCTACCACGGAAGGGGGTATATAAGTTCGTGAACCACGTGGCTCAGGGAGGGGGATTTTGAATTCTGTATCATCCCTCCCAGCACACTGAATAAAACATACCTGTCTCAAAATTCTATCTGGGTTCTGAGATCGCTTTTTGCCGAGTCAATTTTGGCACCCCAGATGGGGCATCTCTGATTTCCATGGACGGCAGTTGGACAGGAGAGTCCTGGACATCCACTGACCTTCTCAGAGGGGGTTTTCCCTCCCCCTCCTGACCCTCCCCAGGGGGACCAGACAAGACCCACAGAGCACTGAACCAGGTATGTAAAGGATGCAGGGTCTGTAACAGCAAGTTGTGGACAGATGCGTCATGCATGCCATGAACTTTGTGCTTGGTTGTTGACACTGGGGAATTCGTGGAAGGTGGTTTGGGAGTGCTTGGTGTTTCATGGAATGATTGAGATCTGTCTCTGGTGATATTGTGAGGTTTGTGGTGGAAAACAGTGGTAAGTGGAATGAGTGCAGTGTGTGGTGTGCCAGCAGTGTGTGTGGGGTGGTGTGCCTGGAGGCCCAGGGAGGGTCCCTGAGGCAGCTTTGAGCCCCAATTGCATGCGGCATGCCGGCTGTGTGAATCCGGGCGGGGGAGCAGGGTGGGTTCTGAGATTGCTTTTCGCTGAGTCACACTCTCATCACAGGAGCCATCTGACCACATCAGCTGTGATGCCAGTAAGATCATAGCCTTGCAGGTGTATGCATGACTGTAATTTCTCTTTTTTATTTCCAATGCTTTGTTTGATTTGCATAGAGACATTTAAGATGGGCCCTCAACAGGGGCAATGAAGTTGGTGAAGGGTCTAGAGAGCTAGTCATCTGAGGAGCAGCTGAGTGAGCTGGGGTTGAAGATAAGGAGATAGGAGAGACCTTATAACTCCCTACCACTACCAGAAAGGAGGTTTTAGGCATGTGGGGTTTGGCCTCTTCTCCCAGGTAACTAGCAACAGTGATGCCGTAAGGGGGATGCTTAATATTTGGGAATTCACTATAGCTGGGTGGCTGAGTAACTTAGAATATTAAGGGCAGAAAATGGCCTGTCCTTCACATGTTTGCATTCTTCTGTAGAGATAAAGGGGTAGCTAGACCAAAACATAAGAACCTGGGGGGAACTAACAGGAGGTTGGAATAGGTAATAAGATTCCATTCGGTTGGATGTTTTGGGGGCATAGTAGTAAGATGGGGTTTAGTTGGCTAAGGTATAATGGGTGGGCACTAGAGGTTATAAAATTGGAGAGATTGTTATGAATTTCCTCTTTGGATCGCCGGACATCATCAGTAAAGCTGTTCTCTCCCTTCGCTGCAAGTCCTGTCTCACTTCTTATCTCGTCCAGACCGAGGCCTGACGGCAACAACAGGATAAGAGGAAATGGCTTCAAACTGCAGCAGGGGATGTTCAGGTTGGACATCAGGAAGAATTTCTTCACTGAAAGGGTGGTTAAGCATTGGAATGGGCTGCCCAGGGAAGTGATGGAGTGACCATCCCTAGAAGTGTTCAAGAAACAACTGGATATAACAGTTATGCTATGATTTAACTGACAAGGTGATATTTGATCAAAGGTTGGACCCAACGATCTTGGAGATCGTTTCCTACCTTAATGATTTCATGCTTCTGTGAAGCTGACTTACGGGCTGGAGCGGTTGGAGTTCCCTTGTGCTGCTCTTCAGGTGCCCTCCTGCTGACCTGTGAACCCTCTCCAAGCTCAGGGCATTTCTTTATGGCTCTGGCATCAAATTGGTAGCAGTAGGATGGATCAAGGTTTTCCCAGCAGCTATAGTTTAAAGTGTCTTCCCCAGCACAGCAAGCCTATTACTGAAGATGCTCTTCACCTCCTTTGACAGATGGGCCCTGTCAGCCCTCAGCAGACCAGGCTTCTCAAAGCAAGTCCTGTGAACCGAGAAGACAAACCCTTGGCTGTGTCACCAGTCCTGTAATTATTGATTTGCCAGATTTGACTGTCCCTTTCAAATCCTTTCCATTTGACCTTTGGGAGGATAGATGATAGGATAGATGAAAAAACTGTCTGTGCTCCAGATGCCCTTACCCCCTCTCACGGAGTTCTGTAATCCTCGATATTCTTCAAACATTGTATTTCAGATCAATCCTCAGTTTAAATTTGTAATATTTGGCAGACTGCATGAGCATCAAACACAGCCATATTTTCAATCTTTTCATCTTACCCTTTGATCTTTTCACATATCATACACAGATACTTAATGGTCTTACTGGTACAGGCCTCATGGGAGCTTACATTCAAAATACCTCTCTGAAATATATATTGAAAATGACCATTATGAAATCCCTATGATTAAATTAACTTTTTGTATATAACCTGATATAACCACAAAAAAACTGGGACAGGTTTTTCAGTCCTGACTCTTTGGTGTGTCACTATATTGTAGTCTCAAGGGATCCATTTTCAAGAAGTGTTAGGTACTTTTAAGATTTTAAGATATGTTTGAGGATCAAAAATTTGGATTGTAGCATTATTGAGATATGACTTCAAATAAAAATAAATAAATTAAGAATCTAACCCATTGATATACCATACACATATTGGGAATGCCTGTCATTCATAAATCTCTTCAAATATACTTCTTTAACTGCATGACATGAACCTTGGAAAAAGTTATAGCATGAGTTTAGGATACCCTTTTTCTGTGAACAGTTTAAATGGGACATATTATTAATAGGTGTGGTAACCCTACTGTTATGCTTGTTCCTGTATATATGAGTGTATTGTCTGAAAAAGCAGTATCTTAAAGCAGTCTTCCACAGGGAAATGTAAGAAGTATAAATCAGAATTGTATTCTTTACTTCAAAATCTCAATAATTAAATTTGTGTCATGGGATTGATGCTCTCTTCTGAAGGTTTACTTGTATATAATTCTCATAAGGCTTAACATGACTAGAAATAACCAAAATAGAGAGAATACTCTGTCTCCTCAAAAAAAAAGGGCTACATGAATCCTAAGATATGGAGGTGTAACTCCTTCATACCTAACTGCTACTACCTAAAAGTGGGCTAAATCAGGGAGTTTTTCTTCCTGCCTGCCCAGGGAGATGGACATCCATAAGGCAGTAACTAGCTTCAGGATCTACCTGAAGACAGTTCAGTCACCTTCTCTCCTAGGAGCTGTGATGACAGTCCAAGTAACTACACAGAGTATGGATTTTGCAGAAATACATTTATGTAAGAGAAATCTGACCCAGACATAAAGACTGCTTGATTATTGTAGTATTAATTAACTGTAACTACAGTTTTAGCAGCTCCATAAAAGTTAAAATCTTCTGAATATCTCACTGAGTATAATAATTAAAGTCTACATTATGGATATAACATTATGAGGAAACCAATCTGAAATTTCAAGCCTGAAGGGATTCTTATCCTTGGTCCAAGTCTGGTGAATTCCAATAATTCTTCTGCATTTTAGTATACTGAAAAAATTAAAAGAAAATCGCCTTATACTTTCTTTCTGTATTCTGTGAATGCAACTCATAAATGAAATGACAGAAAATGTCAAAGGACTTCTATCTAAATTATTATATTCAAATTAATACAGTCTATAGACATAAAAATTTAAAATTTAGACGGTCAAAAAGAATCCTAACCTGTATTAGGAAGGAAAAAACCCACCACTGAAAAATAGAAGAATAGACACTTCTAAATGTATCGTTCTTTGAAACATTTTTTGAGAAGAAATGCTGGCAATTACGGGAAAATGAAATCATGTACAAGTTCAGTGACTGAAATATATTTCAGTAGCTCTCCAGCCATTATGCGATTGTTTAGATGCTACGAGTAGCATCTAACAGACTAATTTATTCAGTTCCTGTTTTTTTTGAAATTAAAAATAATATAAAATTATTTGGTCTAGTTTTTTACATCTATCTTCTGTTTTCTGCTGGATCACTTGCAGTTACTGGCAATAAAATAGATGAGGTTATAAGAGATCAGTCATTGGAAGAGAGAAAAATTTCTGAATCTTGATGGTGGAAAAGCTTTTAAAGGCTTACAGACTTCCTTGTAAATAGTATAATCTTACAGGACTCTGAAAGTATTAGTCTTAGACACATTATTAGAGGTTTCCATACCTTTTCCAGTTTTATACGTGCAGATATTTCTGTAAGAGTGCTTGCAAAGGAGCCCATTCTCCATCAATCAAGACTCGAAGGTGAGTTTTCCTTCCCTACACACTCTACCTGCCTGGGGAAGGTGCCGCCGAGGAAGGAGACAGGAGAGGGAACAGTGGCTGGCTGCTGGTATAGCCAGGATGCAGAGTCACCAGCACAATATAGAGCTTAACAGGGCAGCTCTGTGCTGCTCACAGGTGTGAAGACCCTTATTCCCTGAGCTTTGCCTTTGGCCCCGCCAAAGGCAGGCAAGTGAAAACACGTGGTGACTGGTGGTTGTGACCGTGCTTTGTCTCTCTAGATTCACACTGTGTTTTTTAGCCAAACATAAATAATGCTCTTGACTCATGGTTATTAGAGCACTGTAAAAGCATTTGGTATTTCCCCCTGCTGTACTTGTGCTTTAACTGCAAATAATTGACAGCAGAAATTTTGTTTCTCAGCACAGCCCTAACATGATATAGAGTCCCTTGGACTAGCATCTCATTGCTACTGCCTGCACATTACAGAAAGAGAAGTCTTTATTGGATGTTTCATGGCAGTTTGGCTTTAGCTGAGCTTTCTATGGTCCTCTTATAGAGACTGATGAAAGTGGCTGTTTGAATCCTTAGCAACTTTGCAGCTACTTTTCCTGTGAAGCTGCCATTTCAATGTTTTATGTCCAAGGGCCTAATATATAAGCCCGGGAGAAAAACAAGAGATCCCCTCCTCACAAAAACATGAATAACCCTGAACACAGCCTCATTGCAACAGGCTTTCTCCAGCCTTGGAAGACAATATACTTCAAAGTTGCCAGTCATCTTTTCCCAGTCACAAACCTATCTGTGGATTCTCAGATTTTCAAAGTGCTCAGTCCAGATCTAAAGCAGCCCTTCAGTATGCTCCAGTACATGACATACTTGCCATGGGCACCAGTACACAGGATAAAATTATATCCTCTGACAAGTTGTGTTTTGTCTTATAGCTTAAGTCTTCCATACCATGTGCTCCCACTCAGTTGCCTTTCCAGCCTGTTGAATAATTGGGCTACTTCATTTTATAAAGGGCTCCCAAATAGCAGAATTCTTACCAGCAAGGGCTGAAAATGTTCAATGTGCAGGGATGGCTTCACTGCAACTGTGATTTCGATACAATTCCTGCTTACCTCTGGTGACCAACAGCTAGGAAAGAGTTTATCAAACTAAAAGAACAACTGGATTCTCCCTGTCTAAAATGACTTTCTGCTCTACTCTCCTAAGGAATTTACATTTCAATGGTATTTTTTGAATGCACTTTTGAATTGTTGCTGAACCACAGCTGCACCTGTTTCAAGCAGAGAGACGATGTTTTAGAACCGCAGGAATAAGCAATTTCTTTGCTTCTGATGTTGGAGCTGACTGTTGGTATGTTACTGGGGTCAGTGTCATTGTGAGTCTCACAGGATGTGTGAGTTCACTTTTGCTTCACAAGCAAAGTCTTTCATGCCTTCCAGCCTGTAGCACAGTCAGGCTTTGGGCACCCTGCTGCTGCTGGGGCACACTCTGTACAGCTGTATCCTAGCAGTAAGTCCCTTGTACAGGAGCACACAGGCCTAGGACTGTCTCTTTCCATCACATTCAACTATGATTCGATCAAATAAAAATCGCCTCTGTCCTCACCACAGCTTGGCCTGTACCTTGATGGTGCAGAGATACTCAGCCAGGGGAGGATATGAGGTGAAGGTACTTTGTTTTTTCAGTTAGTGCTCTAACTTCTATACTAATGTGTAAAATATATGATGAGTCTTGGAATGAAAGTCACTCTGGTTGCTGTTTTTGTGCTGGGCTCAATGCTATTGCATGCATACCTTAAGGTTACCTCTCAAGGAAGGCAGGTAGAATCTCTCCACAACTCTGCTTCAGTTCCTGGTGGCCAATTTTATGGATACCATCCGAAAACTGGAAAAGGTAAGGCTAGAAATATTTCCAGAATACATTTCCCACAGCACTTTTGTTTTTCTAACTGAGGACGAGAAATTTCCCTGGATATTATCTGTATGATGCATACCTCCTTTAGAGGGTATGAGATGAAAATGTCAGGCCAGAAATATATTGAAAGATGTCAATCAAATGCACACCTTCCTGAGTGCTATCAAAGCATCCAAGAAATACTTTATCTCGAATGCTTCTTGGCATGAAGTGCTACAGGAAGGAAAACCTGGAAGTATTAATATTCATGGGGCCATTCATCATAAATAAAACAAATTTAAATGTTCTCAGGGTACCCAGCCTGAGCAGTGTGCAAGACACCATTTAAATAGGTCTCTACTAGTTTGCAAAAAATTGAAACTGCTGTCCCTGAGATGAAAGGTCTTATTTATAAACACAGCTTCCCACATTAAAAATGAAAATGCCAAGCCAATATGTCATCTTAAATTAAGCAGCAGTAATGCTCAGACATGGCCAATCCATCTAATTTGAAGCCAAAGAAGAATTATTTTAATTTCCAAGCTCATTTAGATTGTATCTAAACCAGAAATGTTTATTTTTCAAAGTATATGAAGCACATCACACTAATACTTCCAGACTCATTACTTGGAGGAAGAACTAAAACTTTCAGTCATTAGGCAAAGGCCCATTTCTTTTTTGCATTTTAGTAGTTTTCAGGATTTAAATTCAAGGCAGTGATCACATTTGCATTTTTCTCAGCAGCAGATAGAAAGAGAAGTTATCCCACATCATTATTGAGTGGTTTCATTACCTTTTATATGCAGGAGACTGATCTGGTTTGAAAATCATCTGATGGTCATCAGACTTGGATGGACCTATTATTATTTTAGTAGCAATGGTAGTTTTATAAGAATGAAAAGCAACCGGGTTTTCCCTATGTTTTAATTCAGAGCACAAACCCTTGCACACTGTCTCTGTGTTGGCAAAGCACATAGAAGTCATGCCATTTCCACGGCCTCTGTCAAGAGTTTGAGCTGAAGGAAATTCAGCACAGGAGCAGTCTCTGTTTGACTTTATTCCCCTCAGACACACTTTTTTTTCCTGATGTTCAGGTATTTCCAATGCTTTCATTAAAGTTTCATCCTCTATCCCCAGGAAATATCTGTTTGCAGCACATCTGCCTTCCGATCTCGGGAAAACACCATGACATGGGGAACCATTTTGGCACTCATCAAGTGCCACCTCATTTATCACCAGGCTGCCTGTGCTGCCCCCATGGCTCCTTCTGCCTCACCCTCTCTGACCTTCAGCTCTGTATACATTTGTAAAAAAGGCAGTTTGTATTCACAACTCTTGAAATTCTATTTCTTTTTGAAGGTTTTTTTTAGGTTTATTTTTGGGGTGGGGATATCTGTTCTATATAGAAGGAAAGGCTTAAAGAGAAAGGCAGATAATGTATGATTCTACAAAATAGTGTCTTTAGCTTTTTCAGGTTTTTTGACTGTTGATTCCCGCTCTTTCTGTCTCTCAGGATTTACCTTCATTAAATGTTCCAATCCATGCTTAAAACCATATTTAAATCAGTGGCATTCCTGTACCGGTCTCCTTGCTCTCTAAACATTGCATCCCTCTGCACTAAACCACGGCAGAAAAGAAAATCTTCCCAAGGTACACTGTGAGGAAAGTATGCAAGTGCTCCCCGACAGAGCAAAGGAGAGGATTAATTCAAGTCTGAAAGGTCTCTGTAAGCTGGGAAGGTGTGCTGGGAAGGTGTTCAGCACAGATAAGGATAGGAGACCCAGGAAGACAAAGCCTGAGGTCAGTTTTTTTTGAGGATTTGTAAAAAAGATGCCAGACAAAATGGTAAATAGGGATTCAACTGGACAATGCAGTATCTGTTAGAGGTGTTAAAGGGCAGCCCTGGCCCTAAGAGCAGGGAAGCTGAGGAGGAATGGAAGCCATCATGGTGGGGCCTGCAAATAGTGGGGAGGGGCTGAGACCATAAGAAGAGTGGAGCTATGAGTCCAGATTCCTACTCTAGCAGCAAGCAGGGGAACAAGCATTAACTACATCAAGACTTCAAAAGCCTTGTTGTTTTCCACACACCTCCCCCAAATAAAGTCTGCTGTTATACTTGAATCCACTGATGGATGTGATTTTTTCAAAGACAGGAATGAAAAAATAATTTGAAAATCCAGATTCTATCTCAAAAACACTTCCAAAAAAAAAAAAAGAAAAGTAGACTAATGAGCTAAAAATCTTGCTGTTTCTACCCAGATTGAAGTAAGACTGTCTGGAAGCTTCTTTCTCATGCTATTTTTGAATTTTCCTGGAAGCCCTTAGGGTCTCCAACTGTAGCTCTATGTAAGAGAAAATGAAAAATGTATCTGAATATATCTGTCATAAAAACAACAGGCATGCAGAGAAAAAAAAGTGCCTCTGGCTAAGAGAATCTAGAAAAAATTTAGGAGGAAGGCCATAGGGAGCTCTTTGAAAGGATTGGAACTGGTGCTCTATGGAGCCCTGGGAGAGAGTGTACTCTGTCTCTGGAAGGAAACAAATTATGGCATATATCATGAACAGACTTAAATATACTGTCCAGAGATTTGTACCTCCATTTTAAGGTTTTTAACAGTCCACAAAAACATAATTTTAAAAAGAGAGTGAGACAAAGAAAATTAGAATCGATAACTGCACAAGACTTTGTTTCAGCATTTTGAGACTTTGTTTCAACTTTTCTTTTTACATTATTGCTCCAAAACGCCACACAAAGGTGTATGTCCCTACATATTTTGCCTATATTTTAACTCCTAATATTAAAAGAAGGTCTAGTAACTTGCAAAGGGTTTTTTTTTTCCAGTTTAAAATTAATATTCAGGACTCAGCAGCTTCAGGTTCTCTCCAGTACAGGTCTTTTCCCTGCTACAGGGAAACTTTCAGGGTGAGATCTAAAATATCTATTGTCACATCAAGTGTGACTTAGACGTAACACGTCTTATTCTGACAACACGATCCAAGAAAACTCTACTCACTCCTGTTAAGGCACTTAAGAAATGGTACTCTCCTAATTTTCCATAACAAGCTCACTTTAACTAGAGTTTTACTTTTGCATATACCAACAAATGTCACCATCCTAGGCGGACTGAACTCAAAGCCCTCCTACTCTTCTTTTTGGGTGTTAGGTTTGCTGCAAATATATTTTCTTAGAACGTATATGATACAAATTCTTATTTATCCTTGCCCTGAAAATAATTGAAACTACACTTAGGGTATATAAGTGGGAGGCAGGAGTTGTGGTGGTTGTCCTGAGCCTGTCTGGATATATTAACTTGAGCCATTTCTGAAGGCAATGCCCACTTTGAAAGTCAATCTCTCGATTTCCACCAGTACCCTTGTTGTGGTTTTACCACAAATTTAGCGATTTTTGACAAGGGATGTCCGAGAGAAGCCACAGACACACCCCAAAATGAAGAAAACACACAAATATCACAGTTTATTTCGCGCACACACAAAACCCGACAAATAAAGTGCAACAAAACAGACAAATTAAGCTTCCCAGGGCCCGTGTTGGGATGAGGACGCTCTGGAAATAGTGCTGGTCTCTCTCTGAGGCTCCTGGAGAGACTCCGGGGTAATTAGAGGAAGCCCGCGGCTGATCTGAGGACTCACCCCCAGCAACGCGAGCTTCCGCTCGGCTTTTTCTGAAGAAAAACACTCAAGACAGTTAGAAACCATGAGCCCTCCCCCCTCCCCTTCCCGATAGCCCCAGGAAGGGATTTAGTGCTGATGGAAGAGATGTGGTCTTT
>VYZS01073025.1:24765-38451 GCA_013400695.1 Neodrepanis coruscans
CTTGGGATGAGGAAATCTTGGTATAGAGCTAGTTGATTAATTTTTCTCTGCATAAAAATAAGACACTTGGTGCTACAGATCTCATCATATAATTCTTAAATTAAAAAATTATATGTGGAAGCTGAAAATTTGTTGTTCAATTTGTGATGCAGATTTGGCTCTGCATCCATGATTGGAAGTTGAATTGATGAGTATATAACAGTTAACTACATACAGTTGTGATTCCTTTAATTTTATCAAAAACCTGTTTTAAAGGAAATATCACAACACCTTTAATGCTCAGCTTTGAAGCTGAAAAACTCAATGAAAAACACATTCATATTCACAGGTGGTAGTCAGCTTTTCTTCTGAAGCATGACAGCTTCTATTTTCATGGTGTTAAAGGCAATTTTCCCACTAGGTCTTTGGGATAGGCTAAAAGACATGCAAAACTGACTAAAGAAAGATCTCTTACAACCCTTAAAAGTATCAACAAAATAGACTTCATCTTTTGTGCAGAATTAGAAGGGGAGAACAACAGAAGAGTTCACTTCTTTGAATGTTTTCTGCAGCTAAGGTGGAGCTCAGTGATCTTCTCTGTTTATCCTTGTTATTTCATGCAGTCACAACTATTACAGTTCCATCTGAACCACTAAATGCACAGGTATTTTCAGATGCCCAGATAACATGCTTGATATCAGCAGTGCTGACCATAGTGTAAAAACTCGCTGCAAAAATTGATGAGAATCATATTTAGCAGCAAAAAGTTTCAAAAAATGACTGTACCCTGTGGTTTTGTTTTACACAGTTGACTTTTCCCTCAGAATGATCTCATGACTAGGAGTTCCTTAGATTTTTTGAATGCTCCAGTTTTTTATCAAATAAATTTATTTTTCTTCTAATTATTAAAAAAAAAAAGAGGTTGCCCAGCTGAGGTGCAATTTCCTTTGTGTTTTCTAGGAAGCTGTAATGGGACATTCAGTGCAAGCATTAGTGGGACCAAGGGAGCAGTAAAGTCATTAATTTACCCTCAAAGTTTTTCTTGCATTTCCTTCAAAATTTTTCTTCGAAATGAAGACACTGTGACTGAAAAGTGTTTAATACTTTGTTGTAGAGGTCCTCAAAACACTGAGTGATAGGTAAAAAACCCCACAATTTCTTCCAAGAGATAAACCCAGGGGACTATTAGGTCAGAATCATTCAGCCATGAGCCTCAGAGCCCTGCTTAAAGAAAAATCTTAACTTGTGTGACTGTTCTGTGGCTTTAACTGTGACAGGACAGCAGTCTAATCTCCATCCTAGAAAAAAAGTCTTCCCTTGGAGTGAATTACCCAGGCAACCTGAGCTGAGCTCCTGCTGTCATTGCTCTGTCCCACAAAGCCACTTCTCCTTGAGCTCAGCATGGCCTAATGCTTCTCTGTTATTAAGGGTATTTTCAATGGAATGAAATTGTTAGCGTTGATCCTAAAGGCTCCCCACATATCCAACGTACTGTATTTATCATATTTGGCATAGATACGAGGCTCTTCATAACAGTCTTTTTGAGAGCAGATTGGGAATCCATCTCCACAGGACAGAGCCCTCTGCCACCTATGGCAAAAAGCTCCTCAGTGTAGCATCTGCACAGCTAAATTTATTATTTACTAACATATTAGTTTGCCTGATAATCCACATGTAGTTTTTGGGGGTGGCACAGACTTTGTAGGATGGAGGAAACCTGCACACATTGCAAATAATTCTCTGGTCAAAAGCTCCTGGTGGTGATGAGTTTCATATCTATTTGAAGCTAGAGTGCTGGTGGCACATTTTTTCTTTTAAAACAGAACAAAGGGGAGACAGATGGTCAGATATCTGGGTAATCTAAACTGTTGGGAAGGCAGGGGCTCCCAGGCACAGAGCTGAGGACCTGGCCAGGAATGGAGGGTGAGCAGAGATGATCAGAGCTCACCACAGACAGACTTTTATTCCAAAAATCAAATAGCAACAGCTAGTTTCAAAGACGTTAATGTCTATGGAATGTAGATGCTGCTGCTCTTAAGTGTTTTGAAGAAATGGGTATGTCTGCATGATGAATTTTGGTGAAAAAAGACAAAAGGGAAAACCAAGAAAGGCATGGAAACAATTTCTTAGATAAAAGGCAAAGTTCCTTGCATGGGAAACACATGAAAAACTGCAAAATATCATCATATAAAATATCTGGGAGGCTGGGTTCCCTTGGCCTTTTTCCTTGCTCTCCCAGTAAAGTCTCCTGATTTCTCAAACGCTTAATTTTTTAAATTCAGAAAATATGTATATACCAGCATATCCTTCTAATTAGCCTAAATTTACATATTACCAACTACTGAGGAATTCAGAAAAACCCACAGTTTTATTTTTTGGAATTTAGGGTCTGTTTCCCATTTGCAGTGTAGATACTTCCTATATTCTGGCAGTGTAAGGGCATTGACAAGGAGTGGACATGTAATTCACACCATCAGGTTGCAAAACATCACCTGGGAGGAGGGAAAAAGCCTTCTTCTGAATGAGGTTTTTGTTTATTATCTGTACTGCCCCAGTTTCTATAAGCCCAGGGCCCTCATGGGGATGTGACTACGATCGGTGCTGTGTAAACAAAACATATTGGAAACGAAGCACTCAGAAGTCTATTCCTTTCTCTCCTGGTCTCTCTTACACCAGTGTGTGGGTGTATATCACCTTTGGCTTTTGGCAGCCACTCTCTGAATTTTTTCATTTCCTTCACCACTTATCTAAAGCAGTTCATGGAGATAATTTTCCGTGTCAGCAGCTAATCTCATCTGAGATCGTGTTACTAAACTTTCTACACAAATCTGCCCTATTTTCCACAGCCTTCCTTCATGATCTCAAACCCACTAGCTGTTACTAATGCCTACACCTGAAAGATAAAATTAATTATTGCACAATATTTTATACCAGAAGTCACAGACCTGCTTCTTTGAGTCTTGTTTCCTGTCCAGGGACATAATGAAGCCATGGGCTCTCTTTACCTCCTGGTTACATAAAGGATTAAATCATTATATTTAGCAGACAGAGGCTCCTCTCTGGTTCTGAGCACACCAGGCCTAATCTCATTTACCATTTCTGTGTTGAAAGAACTTGAATAATTTCAGAACAACTGGTCTTAAGTTAAACTGGTCAAGCTGAAAACGGTGTCAAGCCCCTTTTGATTTATTATTCTCTATGTCAGCAGTCATCCCAGTTCTTGACTCAGCCAAACTAAATACTGCCTGATCTGCACAGCCAAAAAATGGTTACAAATTGAAAGGATTTTTGCCTTCAGATATGTTACATGATTTAATTTATGGTCCCATTTTGTCTTTCTACTTGCTAGACACAAATGTATTGCTGTTCCCTCAAACCTAGACCTTGCATATAAATTATCCTTAATCTCATCCTACTTTTTTGTGTGCTTCGGTGCAGACATACCTTCAGACAGCAAATCCTTCCTGATCTAACAAGGCTTCTCCACTGAGTCGAGTATTTCACATGCCTATTTATCCACTGGGAATTTGAACACTCACTTACTATTATTATGAAGACCCTTGCTTTCTCTAAAATATTTGCATTAAAACTTCATTTGAAAACACTTAACGCAGTATTTATGTCTGTCTGAAAATTAATGCTAATTAATATTTTAATTTTAATAAATACTTCAAAATTAAAAATAATATGGAAAATTAATACTTGTGAGTTTTGGAGGTTTTTAAAAGCCTATGTCTGTCTGGAAAACATTTATTTTGCTCAATATTTTCACAAGAATATCTCCTGCTTCACAATTCACATGTAATGTCAAAATCAAACAAAAGCTTTGTTATGAAAACTCCTGAACTCTGAAGTTTCAGCCAAAGTCCAGATCATGGTTTTATAATTTGATCTCAACCTTGCAAACATAACTCTCACTTTGTGGGAATTTAACTGTTTCTTACAGTTTGTAGGTGCCTTGAAATCAGCTGTCCATGGGGTTAAACTGGAGTTCTTTTTTGCATTATTTTGCTACAGTTAACAAAGTGCCTCTAGCATGCCATTTTTATTCTCCAAAAGAAAAGCTTAATTTAGCTATACTCTATTTTAATGGAAAGTTATGATACTCTATCCTAGTTCCACCATATCTGCCACTGGATTATATCCTTCTATACCAGAGCAATAGCAGGATTCACAGCCTCAAGGATCACCATCCAAAAATGGTATAATATTCCAACAAATCTGGCAGTTTAAGTAAGCTCTGTGCCTGGTTTTTCCACTCCAATTTTTCATTTTTGACACAAGGATGCTGGAATCCTGAGCTGCTGATGGTGGCCACCTCTCTTTAGCAGGATGTTCATCCATCACTTCTTTTACAGAGATGGTCTGCAGTGTCAAGGAAGCTCAGAGCTTCTTCTCACAGATAAAGTACATTTTTTCACCTCTGCACTGCTTTTCGACTTCCAATATGTTAATAATGAATAATACATATGTAGCACACAGGCTAGATCACAGGCTAGATCAGCAGTTATGTCCCCATACACCAGACCCAGCCTTGCTCTGTCCTGATTTTGTTTGGCCTTGTGGCTGGTTCTGGGATCTTTCAGGCATGCCTTTCCCTCATGGTTCTGCCATTCAACTTCTGCATATATTTGTATCTTCTAAACAGATTGTTTATGGCTTAGTGTTGTCATGCAGAGATGTTTTGTCATTGTAACATGGTAATTTCAGAACAAAAGCCAGATAAAATGACATCCCAATTCCTGTCTTCTGCTTAAGGGTGCTGTGCCCTCACCACTTAAACAATGTTTTTTTTGAAGTTTTAAAGATTTTTGTGGGAAGTTTTGGGGAAGATGATGAAAGGATAAAAAAAAAAACCCCAAAATGTTGTATTCACTCATGATTAATGAAAGTAAAGAAAGATCTACACCACCACCACCACCAAAAAAAAAAAAAATCTGTCTTCATCCCTCTCTCTCCATCATGCCTTACTTATTCAATAACTCCTCTTGGGTGTTTAACACAGACTCTGGTCTGACCCTACCTCTTTCCTGGGCACTAAGTTATGCCTTGCCCCTTGAGAGAGGAGACAAGTATCTCACTGGGAAGCTGGTCCTGGTTTCTCTATCTGAAGCCACTTTTCCTTTTTTTAATATGTAAATATGGAAAGAGAGGCAGACCTAGTTGATTCCCCACCAATTTTCAGGTGGGTGAGGTCACTACCACACTGTTGTCAGACTTTCTTGAGCTGAATGAATGTTTTATTTACTCATTTCACCAGTGAATGATCCCCAGAGCCAGGAGCCCCATACACCTGGATTGGGAAGAGTGCATATCATGCTTAAATATACAATGAGCTGGAGCAAGGCTGAAGTAACTTCTAGCCCTACACCTATCCATAATAAAGGAGTTTCTATCTAAGACTCTGATTCCTGCTTGGCTCCTGAAGGAGCTGGAATATAGTTACTTGGTTTGCTTGGTCAGCAAAGGTTTCTTGGCTTCCCATTGACAGACTTGAACGAGTATGTCCCCTCCAGATGTGGGGAAGAATGCCATTTCAGGGAGTAATGTATGAAGGAGGCTTGAAGGAGTTGTTCCTACCCGGACAAAAAGGAAAATGCTGATGGTACTTTGTATTGTTGTAGGACAGTGTCGTGGTTTTACCACTAAAAAGCATGGTACTGACAAGAGATGTCCGAAAGAAGCCACACACACCCAAAAAGAAAACACACAAGTAACACAGTTTATTTCACACACACAGAAAACTGACAATAAAGTGCAAAAAAACAGACAAATTAAGCTTTCCTAGGGCCCGTGTTGGGATGGGAACGTTCTGGAATAGTGCTGGTACCTCTCTGTTAAGGGTTGTGGAAGAGACGCCGGGATAATTAGAGAAGGCCCGCGACCGATCTGAGGACCTACAGCAGCACAATCATCCGCTCAGCTTTTCTGAAGAAAAACACTTAGACAGTTAGAAACCGCGAGCCCCCCTCCCTCCTCCCCCCTCCCTTCCTGATCCTGGGAAGGAATTTCAGTGCTGATGGAAAGATGTGGNGTCCATGCGGCTCCGCAGATCCACGCCGCCGGCAGGGAGGAGGCCTCCGCACGCCACATGTCCCTCACCCCGGGCAGGCGAATGGCGGTTTCCCGCACCGAGCCCGCTGTGCCCGTGGGCGCCGCTCGCCAGCAGATACTGCTCGCCCTTGACGCCTCCGCTGTGGCGTTGCTGCGCGCCGGCACCGCCGGCACGGCCGTGCCGACCTCCAAGGACAGCCACGCCGCCCCGCGGGGATACGGTGGGGGGAGGGGGCCACCGAACCCACGCTGCAGGCGGAGAATGCGGCCATGCTGGGGACCAGCTCCGTCCCCGTCCGTCATGGCCTGGGGGGACAGGGCGGCCCTGCCCCCCCCCTCCCCCGCCGGGACCTCGGGAACGGTGGCCCTGTCCCCGCTCGCTCGGGGAAAAAAAAAAAAGACCAGTTTTAGTTTCACCTCACAACAGACAGAAAGTCTCTTTCTTTCTTCTCCATGAGAAACAACTTCTGGTCCAAGTCAGTGCTCCTTCCAAACACTTCGTTTGGTTCTGGGTGCCTAGTGACACACAGGCAAAGGGAACAATTAATAAGAGTCATCTCCATAATTATTTTATAACAAAGAAACCACAGTATAGTAGTATATGAATATCTGTATACACATTCTTCCATATCTATTTACACCCACATTTATATCTGTGTCTTGCACTGAGACAGACCCATGTCACCCAAGGACTGGTGACCTCACTGTCTCTGCCACACTTTGTGTCCTCACCAATCACTGTGTGTGTGGCTTTTGCCACTTTCTTTCAGGTCAGGTTCAGGGAACAGTCCACCTTTTCCACTCTTTAGGTGTGTGACGGAGTGAGAGGGGTGATGATGCAGCCAGGACTGCAGTACACACACTACAGGGCACTTGTTCCACCCTTGCCCGAGGTTTAGCAAATATAAAAAGCCCCCTGTGCCCTCAAGTGCAAGTGACACACGTAGTATTTGTGCTTCCTGTACAAACTTACTGGAAAAGCTGCATTAAGCCATAACCCCTCTGACCGAAACAGCTTAGCAGTTAGTGATTTACATGAGTCTGTGGTGTGGTAGTGCTGTGTGTATGCAATGTAAAATCATTTGTTCTGTGGGATGTGGTGCAGAGACGAAAGGTTATTGTCCGTTTTGGAAGGCAATTATTTCTTTGAACTGCAGGCAGCAAAACAGGCTGGTCGTTGGAGTTTACAGAAGAGTGTCATTGCTCTGCTATGTAATTTTTAAATAAACACATTTTAGTCATTAAGTACACACTCTTCAAGCCTCAGTAAGAAGAACATCAGAATTAATAGTTAAGCTTTAATTCATCTGGTATGAGTTACGACTGAGCTAAAACATGTTGCAAACAAGAGAATGTATTTTCCAAGGACAATTTATCTGTGATAACCTCTAACACAACAGGAGACCAAATTCTAAACCGTACCCACTTTCTTTACACATTTTGTTTTTAATTCTCTTGTTGCTATTATTTATTACACAACTCCAGAGAGGACCAGGGCATGCAATTGATATCTCAAGGTTCCTTTGAGGCCTCCATTTCCATGATTAAATGGGCCTATGAATTGTTACAGACGTCATCACACAAACGAATGTTTTATTAGGCACCAGTAAATTGCTACAATAGCAAACCAAAGTTGTATTTGTACAATATTTCACAAATTACAGACAGCAAGGAGTATGTTTTATATGTGGGCATATTCATTCCCCCACTGTCTCCATATCCCTGTGGTTTCTTTTTTCATTTGGTTTGTAGGATATGTGGACAGGTCCTGCTTCTTTGAAGGAATACCTTTTCCAAACATGGTTGTAAATTTAGAAGCGATTGGCTGGTAAGGTGCTCTGGTGTGCCCAGCTTTGAACCCTCCTATATAGTCCACAGAGAATTGAGGGGGAGTCAAAAAGGACGAGAAGTATTGCATAGATACGGCATATGGTGAAATATATTTCATCCCTCTGAATGTAATGACATTAATTTAATTAAAAATCCAAACTGGTCACTACAATTTATAGGCCAACACAACTAATATTTTTATGCTTATGTAAGCAGAGAAATTAATTAAAACCTTAAAGCTTATTTGTTGGCATAATTAAAACTTATTTTACACTGGTGAGAGATTAAGGAAGTTTTCTTGGTGGGCTTTTTTTACAGAAAGGGAAAGAAACCCTCCCTGCTCCACTTTCACAACTAGGGAGTGTTTAGTTAAAACCAGAAGAGAAAGTGGGAAGATGAAAGTAAGGAATACTTTTGTTAATATATTAGTTCTGGAGAAAGAGCCTGGAAATAGCCAGAAGGAGTTTGACGCTGGCTCTTTTGGTGTGAGAAAGAAATGGGAACATCATTTGTTAAAGGACCTGGAGTGATGGGATGATAAGGGAGGGACTGTGTCAGGAGATCACTTTTGTGTGGGGTAAGCTCCCTGTGGCAATGTTACAAGGTACTGTAGACATTAAATTTCAGAGGATAACTCCCCTCTTGCTCTCAGGAAAGGGATGATGAAATCAGGTCCTTCTACTTAGAACTCTCATCCTTCCCTCTTCCCTTTAATTCCTATATCTGCTGTTACCTTTCTGAATAGCAAGGAGGTATCACTGGGAACCAAGAAAGGAGTAAAGGGTAAAGGCTTAACTGTGCCAAGCTGAATACATCTGGAACCCTGAACTCCCATGAGAGATGGGAGATTGCATGAGAGGGTCGATACGTAAGGAGTGAAAGTAAATTCCAGCAGTAGAACAGCTGAAATTGAAAAATTTTCCAGGTCTGGGTATTTCTTAGGACTATCTTCTGTTATATTTTTCCCTTTCAACACAATGATACATAAAACTTAATAAAAAGAAAAGAAGGTTCAGTAAGGTCAACATAAGAGCAGTGTATATTCAGAGAGTGGAAAGAGAACTCCTGGAGCTGTTTGTGGCTCAAGTTGTAATCTGGATCTTCCCTGTCTGAATGTCTTACTTGAAATTTGAAATCTAGCAGCCAATCATGCTTGTGCCTGGGTGTCCCACACGCCTCTGGAGGCAGAAAGCTCCATGCTGGCTGGTTCAGCTAAGGTTGTTGAGGAAAGCTCAAAAAACAACTAATTGGATTTCAGGGTATTCAAGTCTTAAGGGTAAATGAAAAAAAAATTCAACATTTATTAAAGAATCAAAATATTTACCAAGTTTTTTATTTTGTGAGAAAAGTATGTGAGGGCGATGCTAGTAACATCTGAGTATTTCCATGCTGTGCTAGAGATCTGAGGGATTCTCCTTTGGGCCATGCCCTGATCAATTCCCCCTCCACTGGCCAGCCGTGCTGCATGCCAGATGTGCTCTCCCCAACATCTGGTTAATAGGAGCTACTCCTCTTCCTCAGAACTACATATGAGTCACATTCAAGTGCTTTTTCTGGGTTCTTCTTTACTGTCAAGCTGCCCTGACAGTGATAATTCCCTATGATGACAGGTGAGATGAGCTTTTTATGAGTTTTTAGCACAGTATTATCACACTGTAGCACTTACCATCAGGTCTAAGAGCTCACATAAATGTCTTCCTTCGAAGTATGAGAACAGTCATCCCAGCTGCCAAAACAATCACAAAATATTAATTGTGGTTAATATTAAACCAAGGATGAGATTCTGAATGCCCAAGCAGAGCTGCTTTTCCCTTGCCTGGGCCTTCTGCTGATTAACCCTCAGAAACAGCTGCTCCTAAAGAGCTCGCACTTTCCTCATCTCTTTACACTCTTGGGATGGCATTTCCCGGGTACCAGCTCAAGGCTGCATCCACAGCAGTGAGTAGAATGAGCAGGCTTCTTTCTCTGGCGTTCAGGCAAATAACATGGCACAGATCATATCTTAGCAGGTCTCACAGATCACCTGTGGAAGTGGCTGGAGACTGATTGCATGTATACGCTGTGCAAAGAGTTCAGCAGGACCTTAGTTCAGACATAACCAGGGGGATGACTCTTCTTCTGTGTCTTCTAAGAGAAATCAGAATTTTCTCACAATAGAGAGAGCTGTTTCAGAAGAGAGGCAATGGAATAGTCAAGGCAGCAATGGGAAGGAGGTGTATCTCCTTTAGCATGAACATGAGGGCGGCAGCACTAAATGAAAGGAGAATTGAATATCTCAGTGTATCTTGGAAATCTGCAAGGAAGGACTGTATTTTCCACCTAAATAAATAGCTTGATGCACAATTAGAAGTTCCCTGTTGCACCCTCAAAATGGTTATAAATTACATAATAATAATGTTATTGACACATGTGTAAAGGAAACCACTCAAAACATTTGTCTTCGCCTAGAAGATCCGCAATATCGTCATCCTGTTATATGATTTATTTTCACCTGTTTCAGAGGTTGTTGTTATTTCTATTTCAGTAAAGGCCAGTTACTGCCTTCCTCTCAGTATCACCAATTTTAGGAGAGTGTCTCTGAACTCAAGAGCTTCGATTGTAGAAATAGTTGCAGTCTTTCTCAATAATTTGTAAGCAGCTTTCTTTGCATTATGATAGGAGCTGTAGTTCATATTTGACACACGTCATGAACGACAAGTGTTACACTAATTATTTCCTTCAACTGGTTGTATTAAGTATTGGCCCTCTACTCCTGAGAAATTAAGACAATTAAACACTGCAACCGTTAGGCAAGAAATTTGTAGTGACAACCAAATGACCGTGGCTTTCCTGTCCACCCAAAGAACAAAGTCTCCAGACACAGCAGGTGATCAGCAAATACTAATGAAGCAGCCAATACACAGAGGACTCCTTCCCCTGAGCACTCCATCAAACTGGCTGAAGCACCTTTCATCAAAATATTCCTTCTGGACCACACGACACTGCCAGGCTGGTGCATTGTGGAGGAAACACTAGAGAGTATTGTGAATATATATGTTTTTCTTCAGGGAATTCTATTTCAAATAACATGTCCAAGTTTTCTGGATTGTGGGATTTTAAACAAAAAAAATAGTTTTATGCTTACCCTTGCCACAAAATACTGTTTCTGCTTTCAAAAATTTGAAAACAATTTTTGTTGTGTTTAGGACTTATATTTTTTATGTGTGTGTTTTTATGCTTTTGAGTTGACATTTTTTTGGGGATTATTATTGTTATTTTTTTAGTACTTTGATTACTATTTCCTTTCCACACAAAATCCAATTTAGATCTGTTGACATCTCTAGCAGAATGAAAATATGTTTTCTCAAAAAGCTATGAGTGCTTTTATTACAGATGGGTATGAACCAACTCTTGAGCAGTGACCTTGAAGGTTGTTCCAGTATAAACCTGAACACTCTGCCTGGCTTCCAAATTTGGGATGCACAACGTTGAAATCTTGGATCTTCCCCTCATGAAACACTGTGAGTGTTTTTACTGAAGATTGGAATACAGCCATTAAAGCACAGCTCCTGCTGCACAGCATCTTTATCAGCACCACAAACTCTCCAAGCAAAGATGGGCACAAAGAAATCTCCCTGACATCTAACTTTTGCTCCCAACATTTGTTCTGGTATCAGTGAGGACTTTGAGGTTAGCTGCCTGTTTATTTTGTTTTCAGTCCTGGGATGCTGTGTGATCTGTTTTAAGCCTGGAGATGGAAAATGCAGCTTTGTCTTCAACAGTTTGTGTGAGTGGCAGTGACTGATGCCTTTTGGAAGAGCACCCCAGGGGCCAGGGGATGTGTGTAGTCGAGTGTTTGCCCAGGTATTAGTTAGCAGCATTTGTACTGAGCTGGTTTCCATTATTCCATATGTCAGGAAGAACATTTGCACTTCCAGGCCACTAGATGATGATGGTACTGTAATTACAGCTGCATCTGAATTAACATTCCCACATGAATAAAACATTACCATGATTATTCTTAGCTTTCTAACCAGTGGTCTGTGGTCTCATCTCATTATAGCTACTTTCTTAACCAAACCAAACCACATACTCTAACAAATGAAGAAGAGAAATAAACAAAATAAACACAGACTTTTTTCCATTTAAGACCTGGTTAAATAATAATGAAGTATTTCTGAAAACCAGTATGTTGTCAGAATTGTGTCCATAGTAGATCTGTGAGTTTTAAGCCTTCACTTCATGCCTTTGATGGGTCTGTAAAGGTTTGATACACTTACAACTGAGGATCACAGACTGCAAATGCTGGATGTGTAATTATGTCTTTTTCCGCACGGGAAAGCAATTTGGATATTCAAATCTTAGTATTTTGCATTTACACAAAACTTTTGGGCCACAGGTGAAAGGTCTTTGTTGGAGCTTGGGGTCCCAAAGGGTACAAAGCCAAGTCAAGAACCTGTTTGTGGCGTGTTTGAGCTGCAGGGATTGTCTTTCATTGCTGCCCTGCATTCCTCATGCCATGTGTTGGATCAGCAACAGCTCACAGAGCCTCAGACTTCAAAAGTCTTTTCAGGTGTGTCTACTTTGGAACCAAAGGTGTGACAACAGCTCAGATACACATCCCTGAGGTAGCTTTGCATGGCATGGCCCAAAGTTCTCAAAGAGTTGATTTTAAGAAGTCTGCTATTGATGTAATCTTGCCTTTCTCAGTGACATCAGTAGAGGGAAGAAGGGCATTTGTTGGTTTGTGGGTTAATGACTCTCACACAAGTTAAACTGTTCACTGTTGTGATTTCAGACTTTCAGACTGTAAGCACAGAGATTCAAAACAAATATAACCATTCCTGGATCCCTGGGAAATCCTGAAATGTTACCACTATCCCCTTCTCTGATGATTTTTTTAATATTTAACCTGTCTGCTTTTACTGACCCTCTTTAAATCCCTTTTCATCAATTATAATTTTTGAATCCTTTGGCTGTTTCAGCCAGAGCTGACAGGGCTGTAAAGGTCTTGTAGATGCCAAATTCTTAGAAGTTTCCCTAAAAGTGATGTTTATGTAGAGAAGAAAGAGGGAGACAAACCTCATCATCTTTTCATCAGAGGATAAGTTGGTAGCATTAACACAAATCCATGGCACACCAGAGAATCCTCATATGAGAGAGAATGAAAGGCTGTAATTGCTCCAGAGAAGTGTTAGTCAGAGCTCTCATTTTCTTAATTACACTGGTCATATGATTACTAGATTCAGGAAACATGTTCTGCTGCTCATAAAACTGCTCTGACAATTTGGGAAAGTCAGGTAAGCTTCAGACTTCAGCCTAGTACCTTTATCAGTGTGTCATGAGCAAGGGGCTTTGTCACTTGGGTGTGAACAAGAATGTTGTCACTACCAGGACCTTCCATCACGTGTTTCTGTAAGGACTGAATGCTGTAGATAGTGCAGGCTGTGAAATCTGTTCACAGTTTTTGGTTACAAGTTAGTACCATGGAGGCTTTGAATAGCCTGAATCCAAGCTTGACTCNCTTAAGAGTGCAGCTTCTCTGCCATGAAGATAAAGCCTGATCTGATGAAGATGAATGGAAACAGAAGAAAAATGACAGCAAGCAGGTTCTGTTTTGTGCTTGAAGGAAGGAAACCTCTCAGTCCTCTGGCACTGCTGGCTCAAGAGTCACCCAGAAAAGAAAACGTTATATTTGCTTTTAGTGATTAATTCATCTTCTTTCCATTTTAACATTCTCCCAAATCTAAGTGTTTATTCTACATGCCTACAAGAGAATATTCTGCCTGTGACATGGGACTGAGACATCTGCACTCTGGGAAACCTGAACTGGTACCAACTTTG
>VYZS01073029.1:0-31801 GCA_013400695.1 Neodrepanis coruscans
AACTCCTGATTTTTTTGGCCTGCTGTGCACATTTTGATCACTGAGGGTTTCGCAATTATGCAAATGGCTGAAGAGCCTCTGAAGTTGCGGCTGAGCTGGAGTGATACCTGTAATAACAGCCCGTGAGGACTCAGGAGTGCCACTTCAGGCAAATACCCCTCTCCAAGATAAAGAGCAATACACTACTGCAATAAGCTGGGTTCTTCTCATTCTTTTACCTTCCCAATGTTTGGCACAACTCCAAATCCTCTCTGTTTTCCACCCACCCATCATACATATTCTGCTAAATATCCTGTCCTCTTGTCGTTTTGGCAAAAAATAAACTATGCACGAGAAAGAATTATGCCTGTGAGGCTCTCATAAAAAAATTCCTGTGAACGATAAATCAAAACAAAATAATAATTATCACCATCCACAGGACCACATTTAAGTTTCTCATATTTTCCTCTTACTTTTCATAGATTATCAAGTCTACACAAGAGCAAGAGCCAAATTTTCTTACAGATACTGATACACCAGTAATCTCCAACTCTGAAACTGAAGCTCACCTTGTCTACAAGAGAATTTTCTATCTTATTTACAAAGAGGTTTAAAACTTTCTGTCCTGGAAACAAGGGGCCTTGTTTTTATCTATGGCAACATAAATCTTCCACGGTCCCTGTGCTATTTTCTGACTTGCATTTAATGAATAATGAGTACTTATAAAGTGATTTTTCTTCTTAAGGCTCTCAAAGGCATTGACACGTACACACATACTTCGTACATGGGCAACTGAGGCACAAGGGACTTGCCCAAATTCACAATATGGCTGAGTGGAGGCAACAGCCTGCCAGACACCTGATCTCACCCAGCAGGTGTGTGGCTTTCACTGAGCAGAGCTGGCACAGCAAGTCCAGTTCAGGCTCAGGGCCATTTCCCCCTGGGACCACTGAGCACAGGAGCAGTGCCCGGCTCAGAGGTGTTCTCCAGCCATGCTGGGGTTGGGGAACACAGGTGGGGCTGGGATGAGAGTTTCCCACTCCTGCAGGGAGGGTTGGGCTGTATGAAAATGAGAAGGGGTCAGTGAGACCACCTCTCCCTCTTGCTGGCCAAGTGCTACTGGACTTCAGTGTGACATGAACCAAATGGACAGAGTGAAGAGGCTAAGAAGGAAACATTCACTAAAGAAATGTTTAAGAACTCAGCATGGTTCAGTCTAGAAAAGAGAAGGAGAAGCAATACTCTACTGTTTTTCCCAGCTTGGCAAAGTACTAAAGGCTCCAGGATGTGAAATGTGGAGCTGTGGCAATCAGCACCCAGAGCTAAAGTGTAACCTCACCTTTCCTTCCCCAGAAGCCTTGGAGCTTGAACAGAGACAAATGCTCCAAAAAGCCCAAGAACAGATGTAATTAATATATGAAACCCCACCAAAATAAATGTCTATGGGACTTTTTCTAGCACCTCACAGGAGCTCAGACAACCATCCAGCCTTTGCATCAGCACCTGTCAGCTTATTCTCACTCCAACAGGCTTCAGGAGATTGCCTTGGTGTGCTCTTACAACAGCAATTAGGCTCATTAGAGAGCAATTAATACTTTTACTTATCAGCCAAGTTCACGAGATTTTTTTAAATGAGTTTGAAAATACATTTCCCCACAGGAAAAATACCAATTGCTGGATTGCAGCATTCCTGGAACTTAACTGCACCTTTTGCTGTGTAAAAACCAAATAATGAAAAAACCACATGTAATTCCTAACCAAATCCGCTGAGAAGGGGCCTTGAAATATTTTTTTTTGATGAGCTCTTACTGTCAGGATTAAGTAGGAAATGATGGCAATGCTTTTATGTTAATACCACAACTTCTGTGTCAATACATTAGCTATGCCAGTGTCAAACAAAATCCTGACTGCAAAGTGAAGTAACGTGAGAAAGGTGCAAGCCCAGCCAGATGCACCATGGTGTGAGCATCCACCACAGGCAATGCACCAGGATAAACCTCACTCCCCACACAAGCCAAAGTAATTAATGTGTAGCAATACACTTAACAAAAGATAATTCAAGGCATTGGAGATTTATAGATTGAAACACGGCCCTAAGCTGTGGCTGGGATCCTCTGGTGAGTTTACCCTGTGAAATGGAGCCAGAGACCACAGAGACACAAACTGTAAGCTGAGTTTCAGCACAGACCGGCACCTCCAATGCCATGATTTGTTGCTTGGGTGAGCTAAGCACTACGTACAAGCTAGTAAACCCTGAGTTTTATCAGGCTAATGCAACCAGATCCCATCTAAATCCAGGGTGGTTTACATCTCACCACTTTTGGTATCCCTGCACTGTGTTCTCCTGCTCATCTGGTCTGCAGCTATCACAGTTTGGTTGCTTTGGCAGACACTAAAATCTTGCTTATACTCATTGTTCACTGAAGTGAAGTACTGAGGAGAAAACTAAGCCTTCTGAAAGCACCCATAGAGGATGGCTAATCATGCACAGGGTGAGCTGCTACAAGAGAAGGAGCAGAAGAAGGTAATGTGCTACTCAGCTCCGTGATGGCCTGAAGGTTTTAGTGTTCACTAGATTTTTGATGATGCAGTGTTTGGGAGGAAGGAAGCAAAGGGGTGACAAGTTGGCAGTGGACTTTCTACCATGAATACCTTCTGTTCTGAATAAGCCCAGGACATTCCTGCCTTGTTTCTTGACCATGTACCTGGCTTTGCCAAGGTCTCTGGAGAGCTTGTTCTCTCTGCTGGCAGTAACTCATCCCCAATCAGCCGATGTGGAAGAAACTTCATAAATGAGATTTCAATGTGCTCTGGCTCCTTAAATTTTCTACATAAATTTGGGCTAAATACTGTTTGTATGAGTTGACCTAAACACTTCAAAGACAGAAAAAGCAAACACTGAGATGGAATGAACTTTCCTGACTGCTCATAGTCTTAGAAACAAATGACCTGCAGATTTGGGAGCCTCTTTTCCATTGATAGCTTTGTAGACTAACTTGGCTGTGAAGAAGTGTGTCTGCACAAATATGTACATTGCTAACATGGGGCTCACTGATGGTCCAAATAACTACCTCATGGAATAGCCTAAACCTCTTCTTCCTCGCTAAAGTTTTTGTATCTGAAAAGGGAAGATGATGCTGCTATAACAAACAGGGCTGTAGTTAAAAAAAACCCCAAAAACTGTATTATTCTTCCCTCTAAAAAGACTAGGAATACAATGTAAAATAGGGCAAAACCAGGAATAATAAATATTGTAGTCTGTGAAAATGAACACCCTCTGAATTGTGGAAAACAGGCAATGGGACATTGAGTTGGGATCCAAACGTTATCACTGGAGATAATCTGATACCACTTAGCAGCATGGGGTGTTGGACAGAGTGAGCAGGGTGTGCAGGGTCAAAATATGTTTGGAGGGTCAGAGACTAAGACCAGACAAATTGTGTCACTTACGCCAAAGAGCTCATCCTGTGAGTTCTCCACCCACCACCCCTGGCAGGGTGTTAGGGGGAAAGCAAAGCAGTCGAACCTGGTAAGCCTATTAGTTTTATTTTCTTAACTACAGTCTCCCAACTATAAAAGCCAAACAAGCACATCACTGGCCTGGCAACATGAGCCACAATCTTGGAATGTGACTGCCTGGTAATGTCAAGGGCAAATTTCTAAACACTCCCCACCCTTCCCTGAGAAATGAAAAGACACGGGCTATTAAATAATCTCTTCATTTTAGTAATTTAGTTGCTGTTTGTACAACGCTTTGAACATGCACGGTGCCACAGCACAGAAATGCTAAGTACTGGGTTATTTAGCTGCAAAGCCTGTGATAATCCCTCATTATGAAATAATAATTAATCATCATCATTTTATTCAAGAGCTCCTCACTCCTACTCCCACACAAGCCCTACGGGCACTGACCAAGCTCTCTGACAGAGCATGTCCAGACAGGGCAGGTTGAGTATGGATGCAAAGTTCAGGTATGAACTTTCCCAAAGTTCAGGGCTGCGCCTGCCTGTGTGTCTCACCCAGCCCGGCGGAGGGACAATGCTTCCTAATCTCCAGCTGAGGATCAAAGCTGCAGATCCACCCAGCCCAACCATTCCCGTAATTCTTACTAGTCCAGAGAGGGAAATTGAGACATTCAAAGGGTAAATGAGGACTTGAGGAGATTGCATCTAAGGGAGCTCTCTCCTTCCCTGAGGAACAGAGCTCCTGACTCAGCCATCTCTGTTGTGTGTTGTATGTAGAGATGGGACAGATCTTCTAGACCTCCCTCCCTGAGGGCAAGAAATGTCCTGTTTCTAGTGACTGCCCAGAGCAAGGAGTAGGGCACCTGGGAGGCTGTTTGTTTTGAGAGTTGTCTGTATTAAAAGCAATTTGGCACTTAAAATAGCACAAAATTGCACAAAAATATAATCATGGCTGCTGCAGGAAGAAAACAGAGTCTGGACATGTAGGAAGGCAGAGGGGATGTGCCCAAGCAACACTGGGACCTGGAACTGGTCCCCAGCCACTTCCACCAGCCACAAAGTGGACTTACAGCCTGAGCAAACATTCATGAAATGAAGAGGCAAGAGACAGGGCTTAGTCAGCAAAGAGAAATATGCAGGTCTCTCCTCCTGCTTGGGGCCCTGAGGTTTCCCCAGCAGTTGACAGCAAATGCTTACTGTGAGTGTGATACTTCTTCTTTCCCCATCCCACCCCTTAAAAGCCCTGTGATTCTCATGAGATATGGAGATGTCATATTTCTTGTGGGAGCTGCTCTACTTTGTACAAGATGTTGTTTCAGAACAGATGTAGATGTTCATGTACCAGCTGAGTGTAGATGGGCATTCCTACTTGAGTTGGAAGATTTGTGTCTAAGTGTCCTCAATTATCTTTCATTTGCACAACACAACCCCCACAGCATTACAGACATCCTTGCAGTCAGCAGGTCTCCCACCAGCCCTGATCATCCTGGAAAACCACCTCTCATCCTTCTACTAAAGCTTTTCCAAAGAGATGTCTGTGGCTGCTCCTATCCATTTTAAAACTTTAATAAAACTAAAGTGAAAAATACTGTGAGATGGTTCATATCTCTCATGCTGTCTGGGGAGAATATAAAATTAATGTCATAGATATCAAACCAAAGACAGTCTTAGGGGGAGCAAAGTTATTTCTGACTGACAAACAAATGTGAGCAGTTTCTTGTGCACCCTCCCAAATGAGCAGCACTCCCTGAAGCTGCTAGTTTAGCAATTTGTTATTAAATTGACCAGTAAAAGGAATGACTGGGTGGGGATGGCTGCTATGAAGGGTCATTTAGACACAACACTACTGGTAATCCTATGGTATGAGAAGGGCATGCTTTAAGAATTCATTTTCTTTGTTAAGCTTTTCTTTTGTGACTGAGTTTCCCACTTTGTAATCAGGCGACTGAACTCTTTTTGATGCAAATAAAATATATTATAATTTTAGGCCAGCTCAATGTTTAATGTGGAACCACTCCCCTTTCCTGGAGGTAGCAAACCTAAATAAATCAGAATTGCTGACATGCCCCTTCTGCAGCTGAGCTGGGAATGGTGTGAGGGCTGGTGTCAGGCAGCACCAGGTAAAGGGAGAGTCAGCCCCCTTAGAATGTGTCACACAACACTTCTGGCAGGCAGCAGGCAACAGCAGAGCAACAAACTGCTCTAGCAATTTACCCCTTATCAGCACCTCTATTTCTATGAAACATTACAGTGAACTCTTCACAATATTGTGAGAGAAAATACTAACAAAAATTTGTGCAGGATGCATTAAATAGCCTGAAACCACTTCAAAGACAGAATACAAAAGTAATTTTTAACAGGGATAGATTTGGGGAGTTTCTGGAAATTATCCTGGGCAGATGTATTCAATAGTTCAATAAGTTTGTTACTATTTTTTTCAATAGCCTGGAAGAAAATAGCAGGATTGGAAAAAAATCCCAGAAAACATGGGCAGCAAGTTGGATTAGCTTTTCAGCCTTGCAGGAAAAGGCGCCCTTAGATTTGGGTTATTTAAGCTCCAAACAGTTCAATTAATATGAGAAATAAGACATTAATTTCTAATTGTGAGTGGTATTCACAACTGGAACTGAGGTGGCTTCTTCATCACTCACACTGCTAAAATATAGAACAGGAGATCTTTCTGCAGCAGAGCAGGGGAGCTGTTTATAGATATTGTTGGATATCTTGCCAGAGCTGCAGATCTTCAGTCTGCAGTTACAAGGCCCTAAAATCTTCTGGCCCTAAAATCTCTCTAATTAAATTAGACCAGGGCCAAAGCTTGTTCAGAGTTACTCTGAATTTAACCTAGAGCAAATCCATGAACCTGTTCAATATGCAGAAGGTTTACGCCAGAATAAGGAAGAACATACCTTTGAACCCTCAGATTTAGATTTTGACTTTCTCATAGGAAAACAGAAATACCTAAAACAGTCAAATTTCTTTCTTTGCAGGGAGCTGATTAGTAAGTATTAGTAAGATGCTTTCCTGCTGGGACTCTTGCTCTGTCTTTCTCTTTGCTTTTCAGCAGGTTTCCATCCAAATCACATCCAAAGGTTGTTTGCCTTTTGGCCATGGATATTTCTGCAAAGAATGATTTCAAATGAGCTGATGTTTCTAAAGTGCTTGGAGGGACAAGTCTGACCATGCTGTTCTGTAGCCATGACACAGTATCAGACAGTGGCCCAGAGGGAAGGGTTTTCTGCTAAAAAAGGAGCTAAAAATGGATTCTTTTAATTATGTCACAGCTTCTTGACAGTAAAGATGAAAAAATGGGGTTTAGAGGGACACGGGGGAAGAATGGCTTCACCACAAAGCTTTTCTCCAGCCAAGACTGGCAGTGGGTTCACCACCAGTGTTTTAGAGATTTCCCTCTTTGTAACAAGGTTTTATTTTGAAAGATTATGGTCATGTTTACCGAGGTCAGTAACGAGCTTTGGTGCTTCACTTGGCATAATGAAATACTAATCCCAGCATTTTGCCCTTGCATACCCATTGAGTGAACAGCCACCCTCCAAAGCTCTCTGGTGATTACACCATGCCATTGGCATCTCCCCTTTTAAAACACACTTGAGAAAATAAAAATTATGCTGTAAGCTTCTTCCCATCAGAAACCTCCGGGATCTTAAGCTGCAGAAAGAAGAAAAGCCTTCCCCAGTGCCTGACAGCAAGTTGCATTCTTTGCCGAGTGGGAGGTCAAGAGGTGACCTTGCCCCTGCCCGACTTCCTGATCCTCCCCGGCTGCCAGAGCCGTGCCTGGGAGCCCTGGGCTGCTCCGGCTTCCTCGCAGCACAGGCCGGCACCAAAATGGCCCGACAAGGCTGGAGGGAAAAGGAAGCTGCTCCTATTCCCACAGCCTGTTGTTTGTTTTTAATGGTAAAAGGCAACTCCATCACTGCATCCCACAGTCCCAGGGAGGGACTCGGGCTGTGCAGGGACCACGGGCTTGTGAGTTGTGCAGGTGCCACCACAGCTGGGACTCTGCAGGGGTTCAGAAAATGCTGCGATGAGCACCGAGTGCCTGGGAGGGAGGGATATCAGCCTCAAGACTCACCTCAAGACTGTTTTGCTTGGTATCTGATTTTTAAATTTTTTTTTCCTTTAAATAGGAGATGACGTGGCATATGTTACCTTAAAAAAGGGATGACACATGGTATCAGGTACATCAGGGCTGATCTTACTGCCTAATTAAGTGAAAGTTACTGGAGATTCTTGGATAAGAGGTGTAAAGCACCATTACTACAAAAAAGAGAAAGAATAGTCAAGAAAGATAGAATGTATCAGTGGGTTCACATTAAGAATTTGTAAATTGGTGGACTCATCAAAACAGATATCTTTGCAAAATAATCTGAATAGGAAATCACTGAAAATGCTGCAAAAAGAGCCCAATTTAATTCCCAGTTCAGCAACTATCTAATAAAGAATCTTGAATACTTGTATAAAAAAATTAAGCATGGACTTAAATGATCTTCCAGCTCATGAATTATACTTTATTCATAGGAAGAAAGTCTTTTCAGTTACGTTTCACTGCAGGGCTGGAGACAGAGAGCACCTGCACTCATAGGATTGTCCTGAGTTTTCAATTGGGCCTCACCTGAGAACTACTGCAGATGGGATACTGCAAGGCCTTCAGGAATGAGAGCTCTCTGGTAGAAGGTTCAGTTCCAAAGCACATCCTTTGCAGGAGGCACAAATCCAAGTTCCTTTTCCTAGTAGCAAACACGCCACAGAGTGGAGACAGCAGCTGATCAGTGCCCTGTCACTGTCTGTGTTACAAAGACCCTCATGGATGTCCATGTCCTTTGGCATGAGAGTTGTAGCAACACAGGAGGAGTCAAACTCCATCAAAAATTTTCTCTGGGCAACCAGAAGCACAGACAGTTCCTTTCGCTTCCGAGGAAATGTCAGTGAGGGCATGCAAAGAAGATATGCAGGAAGCTCAACACCAGATCCAACTTGTCTTTCTCATGTTAATCACTTGTCTGTCATAACACAACAGGTAAATCTCATTGTACAAGCAGGCACTTGGAAGACAAAGGCAGCCACCTGTATGTGAGGCTTAAAATGACTGGCAAGTGCGGAAAATTGTCCTAGCTGAGAAAATTACGTGCCATTCTGTGAGTTAGGCTGGAGTTCCCTTTCTGAGAACTTACCTTCAGAAGCACTGCAAACATGCAGCATTTCTTTTGCAAAAACAAACATATCTAAACCAAACAGCTAAATAAATTTGTGCTGGCTGTATCATCAATTCTTTGAGCTTGAAATTCTTTAATACCTTCTGACTTTATGAAAGCTAGTGTTTTTTGCGCAGGGCTGCTGTCTCACCTGACACATAGCTTCTTGTGAGAACTGAAAATGAAGGTTCAGAGGAGTTTTGCACCAGAGGTTTCCAGCACATGGAGTCGTACAGAGGGCTGCAACCTCCTCAGTTTTTCCACATCATCACTTGCTTCCATAAAAAAGGAAGAAATGGTGAATATCGTAACTAACACAACGAGCTTTTTGCAAGGCTGCCTGCCTCTGCTGCCTGCCTCTGCTCCTCTCTGCAAAGTTTAATTTGCCCCAGGTCTGCCCAAGTTTTAGCTGATGCCACATGGTAATGAGACATGTGGAGCTGCACAGGCAGGAGAAGTGGCACTGACTGGTGACCATGTCCCGTGACAAAGTTACTATACACTCACTATGAGTGCTGTGTGCTTGATGCTGCTGCACATGGCTATTGTACCCTGAGGATTTAGACTGTCAAGCAAAGAGCCTGCTCTCTATTTTCTTTGCTCTTGTTCTATGTCTGCTTTACATACTGATGGAGGATTACCCTGGTCTTACCTGCTTGTCAGGCAGCTATTCCACTAAGTACCAACTGTATTGTTCTAAATCTCTCACATTTCTTGACTAAAATTCAATTTACTTTTTTTTGTCATAAGAATCACGTTTGATTGTCCTGCACTCATTCTCTTTTTCTGGTTTTCCTTGTCTTTTCAAAATTAAAAGCTTGCAGAAAAGCTTTAACCCAGCTAATGGAAGGGGAGATTGTTGTTTTTAAGACAGATGTGTGTCTAAGAGCATTTTGGCACAGCAGAAGGAAAAAAAAATACAGTCAAAGCAAAGGCTTCAAAGAAAGTCAGTCTCTGCTGTCTTTATTCTGCATGCTAGACAGCAGTTGGTGTTTTGCAACAGTATGGAGCACAGTGACCACATGTAATCTCTTCTTTCTCTGTACATCTGTTACACACACACCTCACACCCAATAGCTCTGTAGGTCCCCTTTGCCTGAGTCACAGGATAGGCCCTGGGTGCCTCAGCTCTTGGTAAATGTGGATGGGAAGAGACACAAGGAGCAGTGAGACATTTCTGGATCATGTGCCACACAACACGGAGGTTCGTTCACGGGGAATGACAGCAACGAGAGAGGAAACGAGGGGCCAAGTTCTCAGCCAAGGCTGAGCCAGCAGTAGGTGGGCTGTGAAGTTGCAGGGGGACATGGAGAGGAAGGTGCCTGGCCAAGGCTCAGTGGTGTTGAGGGGCTGGAGGGTTACACTCCTCCAGCCTGCTCCCGCCCCGTGCAGCTGCCCCTGCCAGCTTAGGGCTGCTGTGCTAAAGCCCTCGGCTCGGCGGGAAGGGGAAAGGGTGGTGTGGAGGCAACTGCCAGGGCAAAGGGGAGACGAATATTTCATTTGTTACGGGGCCTGAAATAGCTCTTAGCAGCCCTGAGTGCGAGAGTCACGTTGCGAGGTGGGGGGAGAGGTGGGTGCCAATTTGTCAGCAAAGCTGCTTCAGAGTTACACCGAAGATTTATGACCGTCTGCATGGTCCTCCCAGCAACCAAATACTGCTCAGGGAAGGTGAGCCTCACGCTCTGGAAGGATAACAGGGCTCAGATGTGTTCACTCAGTCTGGCCTTGCTGGAGAGCACTGTTATCTGCACAATTCCAAGGCAGCAGTTAAGGCCCTGGGGCTTCAAGGTGCCCTGGGGAGTCACTTCTCCCTGGGCATTTAGTTGCAGTTGGTCCTTAAGTACCTTTTAAAATGTCATCCAGAGTGTTAAGGGACAGACCATAGTCTGATAACAGACCCAGGGCAGAGTTAAGACAAGAATCTGACCTGTGGACTTCACAGACATAACATGCTGGGCTCACACAGAGAGACAGCTGTGAGAGGTTACTATGCATACTTTGATTCACTCTGAGGTCTTAATTTAAAATGTAATGTTTGATTAATTGTTTTTATGTGTGTTCTAATGGAAGGAACAAGGCACCAACCCACAGGATAGGAGTCCTAGATTTTGGCCCTGAACCCCCATTATTTCCAAATTAGAAAGACAAAAATGAAACAGACAAACCAGTTCAATGTTATTTGACTTCCTTGTAAATCCTGATAGCTACCAATGCTCCAGCCCAGACTTCACAGGCACTCCTCTCTCCCCTGTCCCACCCAGTGGATCCAGCTCCTCACTGTCCCAGGTGGAGCCGAGCCCTGACAGTACCTGAGTCTACCAAGAGTCTGATTGTGCTCCTGCACAGGCTGGAACCAGCTCAGATTATCTGAACAGCTCTGAAGTCTTTGTGCCTGAGATGTGTTATCACCCAGGAGAACACTGTACATGTTCTCTTCAACTCTGCTGTGCTGCAGATGTGGTTCACTGAGTGCATTTAATAAGTTTAGCTAAAACCAGATTGGTTTTAAGACATTTTAAACTGATTAAACTGGGCCACGTGACATGGCTTCAGGTAGAGGAGAGACCTTAAATGATTATTTTGCTCTTAACTCTGTCCAGGAACTGAAACTTCCACATTTTGCTGCTGCTGCTAAAGCAATTATCACTGGAATAAGTCTGGAACAAACCTGGAAACACTTTGAAAACAACAACTTATTTTTTCAAGAGAAATACTCCTAATGGAGTTCAAATTCAAGGTGGCATTCAGACTTGAGGCTGGATTTCCCAGTCACAGCTTAAGCTATGTGGGATTAATAGATCTGAAGTCAGCTGGAGGAAAGGCAGGAAACACTGTTTGGGTGCAGAGCAGAGCAACCCTGCACAGGCAGGGTCCCTTTCAGGAGTATTTCAGGAATTAGAAGCAGACACAAACAGTTTTATGACATCATTTTAGAAGAGATTAAACTTCCTGCTTGCTCCTGTAACACAACAGACTTCTGAAATACTGAAACTCTTCTTCTTAGCTCACTCACTGCAGTTAGAAAAGGCAAGAACTGATGGACTGTGTTCTTGGACATGTCTCAGCACAAAAGTGAAGGTGAAATACAGAAGGAAGAGCACTCCAGCAGGGTCTACCTCGGGATACCTCCAAATACTAACTTAGGAGAGTATAAGTTTCCCCTGAAAGCACCTTTCTCCTCAGCACCACCCAGTGCTGAAGCAGAGGGTCAAAGTATGCTCATCCAGCAAACCAGAATAAGGCAAACAGCATCCCATCCCCAGTAGAAACACCAAAATCATTATCAACAGCTACCCCTCAGGCTGCAAAGAGGAGAGAGTGAGGGACCCACAAACTTGCATAGCTCCCACTGCAAATTTACTGGCCTCCTGTCTCGTTTTAACAGAGTGAGGCTGGGGGAGAGAAATACCACACATAAATTCGCACAATCAGTCACACAGGGGAGAAAAAAAAAAGATCTGCAGTCGTCTCCAAGATTTACGAGCCCCCCTGAGCTACAGCACAGAAAAAACAAAGACACACACACACATACACACAAAGAGCGAAGGGAAACGTGATCCCACTTGCAGCTTTATTCCTTTATCATGTTCCCTGACAGCAACCTGGGCCCAGGCTGTACAAAGAGGAAGCACAGAAGGTGTGGCTGTGAGCAGCAGAGAAACAGCCCCTGATTAGTAATGTCTGCGTTAAACTTCCTTGGCACTTTTCCTTCTGGATGATCATAAAGGACCACAGGAATCCCCCCATTAACCCAAATTAAACTGGAATAAACTAAGCCCTGCCATGTGAGTCAGTGGAGCTGCTGCAAACTCACTTGGCCCAAACTGGGACCGAGGTGTGTCCCATCATTGCCCAGACCTTTCTATTCCCCAGGACATGTCGTATGGACACATGTTATCTGCACTCCATATTTCACTTGGACTTCTTCCACAACTTTTAGAAAAGTTTTAACAAGGAAGAGCTCTGTGGACCTAAATCCTCAAACATTTCTTCCTCTTTCGGACAACGGTATATGTAAAATTTAGATCCCTTTAAACTTCCTCAGTTTGGACATTGAAAAATGAGCACACTAAATAATAGTTTTTTACAAAAAACCCTTGGTTGTGGAATCTCTTCTCTCTCACAGAGACAGTAAATGGTACATCGGTAAATGATACACTTAAAACAATCTAAATCAAGTGAACATGACAAGACCTTATCATCCACGATCAATCACACTGCTTGTTGCTACATTCCACCCAGCTCCTTACAATATTATATCATCCACGTGGGCTGCACAGTGACAGGAACATTCCCCTCTTACATGTGTGTACAACACCTAACACACACCTCCAGACCCAGTCCTGGGCTCTGACCACTGGGGAATGCTGCCTCTGCTCAGAGGTAAGGGAATTAATGCTGCTGGGAGATAAGGGAAGGAACTTCTTCATGTAACTCAATAAATTCAATTAGGAATTCCATGGCCTGGGCATTGTCCCTGAAAAGCCTTAGTGAACACCATGTCCCTGAAGTTATCAATACTCATGTGTGGCCAAACATCCCACAAGGTCTGTAGCAGAACTTTGAAACTGTAGAACCTGGATCTCCTGAGGATCAGCTGAGGGCTCTGATAAATGTCAATTTAGAGTGTTGATTTACTAAATAATAATGTAAATGTTAACTAAGGTGTTTCCACCCTTTTGCTGCTTTCAGACCAGGCTCAAAATAATAGATTTTACACCTCTAAACATGAGTAACACTCAGAACAGAAGCAGATTTCAGTAGCCTATTGTAAAAGCTTCCCCTTGTGAATTTACTTTAACCAACTCCAGCTGAGGCTGGTTGGGTACAGTTCCCCTAAGCATAGAAGTACGGGTATGGTAAGAAGAAGCAGCCCAGAAGTACTAGTAAGTTTTCCCACCACTGGTCCTGACTCCAGCACAGAACTAGTGACTGGTTTACACCAATTTCCCCATTAGTTGACATAAGCAGTTTAATCTGCAACCTGCCCTACCACATAGACTTAAGAGCCAGTGATTCCTTCTCTTTTCAGTCATTTCATATGACCATGCCCAACAAATATGTTTGAACAACTCTCCCTGTTTCAGACCAACTGGGTGTTTGAGGGATTATTTAGGCATGTTCAAGTTCAGATGCTTTTTCTGAAGTGACTCTGTGACTTTTAATTTAGTAGTTCTGCTATAGCCCAAGGTAATTCAGTGTCTCCAAACACTGATGCTCAATCTTCCAGAATAGAAGGGGAATGGCAGGTGCAGGTGAGAGAAGCACCTGGGCCAGAAGAAGACCTGGGGTCCATGTCCCAGCTGTGACTGGCTGACAGCCACTCAGTGCCAAGTTTTTAAAAATAACATGACCTGGGAGCATGAGCTGTCTTTTTATAAGTCATTGATGAATTCTGGACTGTAAGACCCAATGATTTTCCCTGAAGCCTTGGCTCCTAAAAGCCCAAGCAGGGCAGATGGGTGCAGACTGGTCCCAGATGTAAGAAGTCACAAACAACGATTGCATTTAGAAGCAGGATTTTCAGCAGAAATTGAATTGGTCCTTAATGACCAATGCTAAAGCCCATAAATTAAAATGATCCATTTCTATACTGCCAAATATAGGTTAAATTAATGTTCTATCTTTATGATAGGAAAGATGTAGTGTTTGAGGTTTGGGATTCGTTGCTGCATGGCTGAGGGGCAGAAGGCTGTGTTTAGACAGAGCCAGAGAAGCTCAGCTTCCTCTGAGAAATGGATCTGAGTATGAGCGTGTGGGAGCTGTGCACCAGCCCATGGGATGGTTTTGCTTGGTCTGTAACAGATACTGTCTCAAACAGGATTTTATCAGGGGCACAAAACAGGCTGGAGAAGGACTAACACAGTGCCCCTGTGGCTGTGGGATGATGTATTTGTGCCTCACCATCACACCTGTTATGGAGCTCAAATGCTCTGGAAAAAAAGTCAAACCTCACTGCAACTACATCTCATGCAATCCAAATCCTCCACTCTCCTACCTCCCAGAGCTTTTGTGCTGCACTTTCAGTGCAATTACATGCTAAATATCTGTCTGTCAATATGCTGGATCCCCTCAATTTGTATGACACGCTTTAACGCAGGCCTAGCCAAGCCTAATGGAATGACAGCTATGCCCTCCAACCATAGACTGAGTGCTGCTGGGAGAGCTTGCCCGGCTCAGGGAGGAACAGGGGAGGGGGAGGACAGAGCAAAAACAAATGTCACCAACTAGCTGCCACACTTGGCCCCCTGGCTCAAAGAGAAGAGACTGCCACCTCCCTCTTTGCTGGCCCTGGAGGAAACTCCAGCGAGAGAATGTCATGGTGTGTGTGTTCCCTCACCCCAGACACACACACAGCCTCTGCCACAGGTGCTTTGCCAGCAGGAGTAAACATGGGTAGCTTGTTCTGAACTTAATGGGCAATGCTGGTTTACAGCAGCTGAGGGTTAGATCCCTCCATCTTGCACTGATCCCATATCAGGGGTGTTTTAGTCATGCACACCAGGAAAGAGTCAAACTGGAAAAAAAAATTTCTTTTTGAAAGAAATCCTTAAACTCCCAGGCTAATCTTCCATAATATCAATGAATCTCTCCAAGCTTGTTTTTGTCTTCATGTCCAAAACAGCTGGGAAGGTCCTTAGAAATTACCAAATCCATCATCCTCTGGTAGGAAACAAGGAAAAAGGACCAGGGAAAACTGCTTAACAACCAGAGAGAATTCTATTTGTTCAAAACCTGGTGCAAAGGGAGGGGGAAGATAAAATGTATCCCAACTGCACATTGTCAGGAGGGGAACGAAAACCGATGAGAGGGACACGGCACTAAAAATAATGATTTTTCAGGCAACAGCCAGACAGAGTCTAATCCCCTCTGAATAGAGACATCACTCGAACAGCACCCGTCACTGTGACTGCTGATGCTGATTCCAGCTGGACAGGTCTCCTACAGCCCAACAAACATACCTCAGTCCTATGTGTCTGTGAAGTTTTTCCTTTTATTCTTTTTAACTGGTTTCTTTCCTCAACCCTTTTTGTCTCTACTGTAACCTAAGAGAATTTTTTTAAAGTTATAATGAAAAAAAGTTGAATGAAATCCATGTATTATTAACCCTGGCATTTCAAGGGACTGTACTGGCACTTGATTGCAAAGAATTTTGCAGTTGGGCTGGGGGACTGTACCTTTATGTGATGGTTGACAACTCCATGGTGCAACATCCCTTTTCACAGATGAAGACTGTTGATACTTTCCTTTTTAACATCAGAAGTGTTTAACAAACAGCTCTGTATATCAAATACCAATTCCTTAGCCTGAAATAACAGCTCTGTACAGAGATTCAGCTATTCCGAATTTCCCACTCAGTAGGAACATTTATTTGTTTTAAATAAGTGCAAGAATTTCCTAAATTTATGGAAGAGAAAACAACAAATCAAACGAATACAAGCCAGCTCCTGCCTCCTGGTAGAAGTTGTCAACTTGAGCTACCAACCTTCCTCCTACTTCTCCTTCTTCTTGCAGGATCCATTGAGCCTCCCTGAACCAAAGGCTGTGGAATGGCTACACACAGATACAATACAATACCTGTGGGGTTTAAATCTCATGTTCAAGGCATTTTGGCACTTCAGCAGTATTTCATCTGGTCTCAAAGTGTAGGAAATGAAGACAATCCAGAGTAAACTGCCCCAAAATTAAAGCCCTCAAAAAACCCATATTTGAATATGGTTCAAAATTTCCCAGTAGACTGCTTATAGAGGGCTGAAATGAAATTCTATTTCCAAGTTTTCCCTGGAGCATTCCAAATCTGGATCCACAGCACTGTTCTGCATTTTAAGCTCATTTACTGAAATATAGAAAACACTTTTGCTGTTTAAGACTTCAAACACACTCGAGATTAAATGACTCAGTGAATACCTGAAGTAATGTCAGCACAGCCAGATGTTTAGCAGTTGTAAAAGTTAGTACAAAACAGCTCAGTCCCTAGCCTTGGAAGGCTCAGAAACAAAATATCCCAAAATATTTCTAAACATGCCAAAGTCAGAAGCCCTTGGTATGGTCTTTGTGAAGAGATTTTTATTTTCAAATCAGCTTTATGGTTTTTTTAGGCCCGAATAATGATGCAAATTTGATGAGAATTAAGACAGTAAAGGAGCCTACAAAATCCTTTGGCTACACAGCAACAGAGGGGGGGGTCTCCAGAGAAGGAAATTTCATCCGTCTGCTTTGCTGACAGGAGAAGGCTCAGTGTGATAAAAGAGATTCTGCCACTTGCTCTGAGAAACCCCAGCAAAACTCTGTGCTGATACATCTCTGCTGACACCTGCTCCAGCTGATCCTTTGCAATCTGACAGGGCCAGAGGGCTGACGGCTAAAGAGGAGGTGGGCCAGGTCCTGAGAACAAGCGTAACATTTCATGCGTCTGATCTGGCTCTTTGCTGTTGCACAGGCTGAAAATTAAGTAAATCACATATTTGGGCACCCATTCTCTCCTACTGCCAAGGCAGAATGTGCCTCTGATACATTTTCTAGCATATCACTCAAGCTAGTTTTTGCTTTCCCCATTTCCAGTCTCATGCACCTTGTTTTACTGAACATGTCTTGCTATGCAGGCTAAAATTTCCTCCTTGAGAGTTATGCCCAAACATCCTTTTGTCTTGTGCTATGCAACCTATTCTCCTCTGATGTTTGCCTCCTACCTGAAGTTCATGTCTCAGTACAATAATGCTAGAATATTTTTCTTTCGCCTTTTTAACATTTTATTTTATGAATCAACCCTTGCAGCTCCCTGTTCCTTATTCTCCTTGAACTTGTATCTGTGCAGGACAGCACTGTATCATTCATCCCTCTGTAGTCCTCTGGGGACCTTCAGTGAACTTCTCACCTTGAGAACATGAAAACATTAACTGTCCTTGGCTTTAGTGCACAGCCAAAAAAGCCTTGGAAGGTGCAGGAGCCCTGAGGAAGCTTTCTGGATGTGTAACACATCTTTCTCAATTTACATGAAACATTCACTTGCAAATATCGACAACTCACAAACCGCTGATAATCTCCATGCCACACATTACAGAACACAAACACGTGCCACAGCATGACATCAGCTAATGGTAGCTCTTGGTAAGGCTTTTCCTCACAGGCCTGGCTTTGTAGCACTGTCTCCAAGGCTTTCTCATGAACATTATTGTTTCAGGCTATGAGGTACCTCAGCTCCTGAATGGGAGGAGAACACTGTAACACTCTGAACCTCATCATGGAATTTCTCGATTCCATGTACTGGCACTGCTTTTCTTTCTAGACTGAAGGAGTGTCTAATCTATTTAGCTTTTTTAATTTGTGAAACAATAAAACAGGCACTCACTGTGTTGTTCTTCCCTCCCCTTAAAAATGCATCAACCTGATACCTGCTGCAAAAACCAGCCAATTTGCGCTTTCCTTTAGGGATAAGATGCAGCATCTTTTTTCAGTGCTGATGAATCACTGAGTCAGGCCACATTACCTGCAGTCAGGCTGCAGGTGCCAACCTGCTGCACATCTCTATCCCCCTTCCCCTGCTGGTGGGGTTTGCTTGCTTGAACTGCTCTCAGGGACTTCACAGAAAGCCATGCCTGAGGCTGAACACACTATTTCCACTCATAGAAAGCAGATGCCTTGCACAGCAGTGGCTCCTTTGTGCCTCTCTTCCTAAAGGAGGAGTCTCTGTTTGGCCTCTAAGCTGATGCACAGTCACAGCATTATTCTTCCCCAGGTGTAAAATTTCTCATGTTTATAATTCCATTCTTATAGAATAAAAATAAAATATGCTGCTGTCCTGCACTTCAAGTCCATCCTGTAATCACTGAAATTTAGTTTCCTCTGGTAAAAATCAGTAAGAACCAAAATCAGGAACACACCAGGAACAAACCAGTTTAAAACCCTTCTGATGACATTTCTTATACTGTGCCAGATGGAAGATTTTCAGCTAAGAGAAAAACTTTGAAAAGTCCCATCTCTTTTGGCCAAACTGTGGGCAACTGTAAGTTCCATCTCACTGACACAAAAGGCAGTAAGAGGCAATTCATAAACTACACTCTGCTGCTGCCATCATGAGTTACCAGCTTGTAATTTTGTAGAGATTATACCAGAGCCATGGACAATATCAACCTGTTCTGAGCTCTCAGAAACTCCAAAGCTGTATATTTGTCTGAGTTTCCTGTTCTTCCTCACCTTGCAGCAGGGCTTGTCTTTTGCTTCAGACCACACAAACAACACATAGAACATAAGTTTGGTAAGTGTTTAACACTTACTAAAGTTGGACCAAATCCCAAATCTTCTTTTTTTTTTTTTTTTGAGTACTTGGTGATTAGACAAATTAGTAAACATGGAACAGCTCCACAAACACAGATCAGTTCACTGAGGGAGCTTGGGGAAACTGCAAACCCCAGAGGTGTACAAGGCACAGCCTGTCCATCCTCCCTCTTTAGGTGGCATAGAGCACTCCTATATCAAATTTTCTTCCCAAAGGACAGAGAGAGCTGCTGTCAGGTGAGGATTGCAGGGTCTGGGCTCATCAAATTCCAGCAAAATGACCACCCTCGTAACCCAAAACAGCTGCTGTGTTTATAGTAAACATAAATGATAACTGGGTGGCCTTTGAAGCCACCATGTCCAGTGCTGGTAATTATGGACAAGTGGATACAGCAGTGATGATCCAGAGCATTCGTTTAATGCTCAGACATAATTAGGGCCATTATCAAATTTCTACCCCTTCAGCAAAAAGGGGGAATGAGGTCAATTGTCTGATACCACAGGCAGAAAAAAAGGAGGGATTTCTTCCCAGAGTAACTCACACTGGATAAAATTCCTGAGTACCACCTGGTGCAGTGGACGCCTTCGCTCCGACAGAGGCAGGTGATGATGGAAGGCCCCTTGGGCACACCAGCCAAATGGATTCAACACCAGGGCCTCCCACAGAGTTGTCCCAACCCCTGTCCCTTGTGTCCAGGAGACAGAGTAGTTCAAACACCAAATGCATGTCTTGGAATGTCACTCCTTGAGTGAGGGGAGGGGGCAGTGGCAGCATTACTAATTGCAAGGAGGTACTGCCCATGTGCATTGGGCCTTACCCCCCACAGTGCCACCCCCATCCTGATCCATGATGATTAGTTTGTGAGGGATGCTCTCCTCTCTTCTCCCAAACACTCCAGCTTTACAGCAGAGGGAAATGCCTAGTTTGCATCACCAGAGATGTTGAAAGGCCTTTATGGTGGGAAACTGAAATGACCCATAGTGAGAATTATCAAACAAAATCTAACCAAGTATGACAGTGTGAAAGGCTAGAGGGATAGGGGATAAATTTTACCTTTTCAAAGTTAGTGACCTAATGCTGGGATCCATGGAGCATGTTCATTCCCTAAATAAAACCATATTATTTTAGCTCATCTAAAAATTCTTCAGAAGCTGGCAGGAGTTGCAAATGCCCAGACTGTCAAAATCACACTTTAGCTACATGATTGTCTCACTCTATATGCTCGTAGGAAAATATCGTCTATTCTGCACTTCAGTGGGTGAAAAGCACCATCCACAGACACCTGGGCATCCCAAAGACCTTTTTTATTGTGCTCTTACAGGATTAGCTTTCTTCCTCTCTTTAGAGAGAGAAGAATAAAGTTTGGAAAGTAAAGTGGACCCTCAGAGTGGGTTACTTGTCCCAGAGGACTTGAGGCAACAACCCTTTGCAGTCACAGAGCTGCCCTGCACAAGCACAACTTGTTGCTGAGCACTCTAGGTATGGATCATCATCCATTTCCTCACTTTCAGGAGGCATTGGCACAGCCTGACACTGCAAACACCCCCTGCTCCATCCAAGGGGATGCAGCTCGAGTATGTTGGAGGAGCTGGAGCAATGGGGTAGCTGCTCTCTCGGAAGCTGGTTCTTAAGGTCAGGGCTGGGGCACAGCGCCGGAGCAGCACTGGGAATGCTTACAGCTCTCTGTTCAGAGGATAAACAGAGGGCTGAAGTCTCTGGGGTTGTTAATCTGTCACCTTTCCCTAGCACTGAATTAATTTTTTTAATGTGTTTTTAAAAGGAAAATAAATAAAAAGAGAAAATAGGAGAGATGATAAATGGGTCCCCTTCTATTCCCTTTATCGCTGGGCAATACCACCCAGGTATCCGGCAAGGACAAAATATAAAAAGGTTTCCCTGCTTTGCCAGCCCCGAGCTCCATTTGGATTGACAGAAGCCCTAAAAATCTATGTGTCCCAGATTTACTGTCCTCTCCCTGCAGCTGAGGGAGTTGCACTGAAGAGGCCCTGCTTTTTCATCTTTATGAAACTCTGGGCTGCATGACCAATGCTGCTCAAGTAGAAAGCTGATTTAACACCATGATAAGCTGTTCCAAAAAGATCCTAAGTAAGTTTCCATTGTACTGTGTACATTTTCCTACTAAAAATCTGTAAGAAAGCATCACATAACCTGAATCCATCCCGCACAAAGCTTGCAGCTGTTAAAACAGCAAAACTCTTTCCCAGAGGGTGTTTGGATTTGATGTAGAAGGGAGTGTGTGGGGCTGGCAGCAGCACTGGGCAGTGCATGGGCCTGGGACCCGCGGGACAAGCCCAACTCTGACCTGCTGTGTGACCTTGACCCTGTTACTCCACCTCTTTGTGCCTCAGCTCCCTTCGCACCACTTTATCTGGCCTCCCTGTTTACCCTGTCAGCATTCTGTGCTGGGTTTGTCTGCTGGAGCTTAGTGCACATCACACAGGCAGGGCTGATACCATAATATTAACACTTGCTAGCCAGGTTCTGCACAACTCCTCGCTGTGGGGAAAGGGATTGTCTTTCCACAGCAGACAGTGAAACCTTTTAAGAGCAAATACAGACACTGCCATCACCCATTAACACAGACTGAATAACACACAAATCCTGCCAATTGTCATCGTATCTGGAAGAATCACTGCTTCTACCTCAGGGAAGGCCTTCTTCCGAAACCCAGTGCTTCTACAGCCAGGTGCTGTGTGTATCACCACAGGGAAAACTTCCAGAGTTTCTCTCATTCTATTCATCTTCCTTGAAAATATGACTGAAGTAAAGCCAGCAATTGGCAGCATGTGGGAGGAAGGGAATATGCTCCAGAGACTGCTGGAGTGCACACAGTCCTGGTGACACCAGTGGTCTTTGGAGCACAGGTCATCTCAGCTGGGTTGTCTGCTTGCTTCCTAAAACATCTGCCTTTAACCAGGATGGAGCAAGAGGTAAACACCACTTCAGCCCCTGCAATGAGCTCTGCCATATGTGACAGATACAAATGTTTACTTGAGGCTTAAGCCATTTGCTGCCGAAGACTCATCAACATGAGCTGGTTCAGTGGGAGACATGCAAATGCATTCTGGAGCACGGGGTTCCCGGGAGGGCGTGAAGGCTGAGGACCATGTGGTTGTTCTTCTGAACACACCTGTAATCATCTCTAGCCCAATATTTACCTTTCTGAAGACAGCAGAGACCAACCACCCAAGAGCACCTGGCTGCTGTAGAGAGCTGCTTCCTCTCTGTTTTGTTGGGAAAGAAGGAAGGGGGGCAGGTAATAATTTCTTTTCTGTAGCTGTATCACACAAGTAATCAAACAACTGTTGAAAGTTGGGAAGGGAGGCGTTGGGACAGGAGGGGGGAGAAGGACTCGTTGTGTTAACCTCAACGATAACGTTTGCCCAGCCACAGCTCAGCCTCGAAGGCGGGGTGATGGGCACGTGAGTTTGTTCTGAGCAGTTCACCTGCTGCTGGCTTTCAGCACTTTTTATTCAGTTGTTTTGTTTACATTGGAGGCCTATTGTCATCACCTCCCTGCTGCCAGCACGGCTTCAGGTGCGAGCAGTCCACGGGCGCTCAAGGTACGGCCACGGCAGGATCAACTGGGAGGGGCTCCCTGCTCTCGCTGTTTATGAAAAGTGCTTCCTTTGCTGATAGTGATAAAACCAGGCAAACAAACGCTGCGCAGGCTATTGAGCCTGTCTTTCTCCTCGGGACTTGAATTGTGTGGAGCATTCAAGGCAGTACAAATAGACCTAATATCCAGTAATGAAGCTGGAGCAGACTCCGCAGGTCTATCACTTGATGACAGGTCCTGTTGTGGGATTGCTGGATGAATGGATGTGCTAAGCACGGCCATTGTTTTCAAGTAAGTTTCAAAAAGACTGCTTTTTATCTTTTGAGCTCCCATTTCCAGACCTAAAAATCCTGCCCAATTGAGCCCAATGCATTATCATGGAATTTTTGGACCACTGTCCCAATTACACACACAACACAGGTTCTGCACCCAGGGGAAGGCATCCTGCTTAACTTAATTTTGTAAATTTTCTGTAGAATGAGTGGGGGTGTGTATGTAATTGGGCAGAACCTGTGGATGTGCCAGATTTTAACAGAAGTGCCCAAGAAGGGAACTTGTTTATGTTTAGGGAAAGCCTTAAGAAGGCTTTCCCTAAAATACAAAGCATCATCTTTCAGTGTGAATACATCACCTGTTTCTGAATTTACTCCCAATGTACTGTCAGAGCACAGTCACAGCCCCGGTTATTCATTCTCCTAGACCAAATATGCAAAATTCTTTATATAAAAGCTACAAACAGTAAATTTTCCTGACCCTTTTAGGTCTTGTACCTCCTCCAGTCTGAATCTACCTCTTCTGAGTGTGGGTCAACCACGCACAGCTCAAGAGAGGGTTGCATGAACCAGGAGGGTTCATCTCATCATCAACAGAGACAGCTGCAGCATCAAGCACAGGTTTTCAGCACTCCAGCTCTAACCAATATCCTTAATGGTACCTCCACCACCATTTGAGCTCTTCTCCCCTCTGCCTGAGGCATTTTCCCTATTCTGCTCAGGGCTGCAGCACAGGAGTGGCTGGTTCTCGGGCCTCTTGCTCAGATGCACAATCCTGTGGCAGGCCAGCCCACAGCTGCTCAGCCACTCGGGGATAGCAGAGTGCAGCTGCTGAGCCTCAGAGAGCTCTGACATGGATTTTAGTGGGATTTACTGCACTGAAATGCAGAAAATTTTGTTGCCTTTAGGATTAGCCCCTTCATTTGCACATACAGTAGTGCATGCTGTCTGGGTCTGCTTCCCTGCACATGGCGCTCAGTCCTCCAGTTACCTCCAAAAGGATTTCTGCCTGTAGGACACCCACAATTTTAATTCCTTCTATCAGCAGCCATTGCAGCTGGGCAGTTTCCAGATGTTACTGGACCAAGGACCATTAGCAATTTTATCACAGTCAACATAACTTGGGTTAATTTGTCCTGAATATGGATGATCCCAGGTTTTCAGATACAGATTAGTGTTATTGCAGTGCAGGATTTTTAGAGCGCTCCCTTGAACTAAAATGTAATTTTTTCATTAGGAATGTTCTAAATTTCATCTACAAATGGTAAATAACAAGGCTGGGGCAAGGTGGGCTGAGGAAAGGCTGCCTGGGCAGGAGCAATGCAGCCCTCAGTCTCCTCGGCCCCCAGAGCCTGCTCAGGGAGAGCAGCTGCACTGCAGGGTAGCATCCCACAAGAATAACAGATAAACACGCTCGCTTCACAAAGCCACTGGGCACCATATTTCTTCTGATGAGAGCCATCCATTATTCTTCCATCCTCCTGTGTGTGTCACATTAGTGAGAGGTTTCACAAAGCCAGTCATGGGACAGGTTTATTTACTCCCAGCCGCACCGCACGGCACCAGCTCCGCCGGTATTGGTTACACATGACCTGGGGTCTGCCATTATGGGCTAATGTCTGCAGCCCTCTGACCTCCGGAAGTGCTTAAGGAAGAGCTGCAGTAAATCAGAGCAGCACTTGCTGTGGAGCAAGAAAGTCCCTCCTTATCAATCTGCCAGCAGGAGGGGAAGGACTCTGGCTGGGCTGCTGAAGGGCGGCGTGCTCTTGGCTGCTGGGAAAACTCTGCTGATGGAAGCAGCCCTTGAATGCACGGTCTGTAAGAGCTGAGCCAGGCTGTGTTCCTCTCTCAGCCTGGGCTGGAAGGGGGAAGCCCAGCCATTCCTTTCACAGGGCAGGTCCTGTGTGTTAGCCCACTCCAGACATGTCTATGAAGGCACTGCTTGGCACAGACTCCTCGACTGCTTTCACCTGAAGGATGCCTGGTCTCACACACTGACTGTGGTAAAGCACCAAGGTCTCTAAGCAATCCTTACCACTCAGCTTCTTACCAAAGGATATGAACAGTCTGTGCAGTCTCAGCAAATTAGTCATCGTGGAGTTTAACCCGAGGATGCCACTAAACACCCTGTGTGCCAGAGCACGTGAAATTACAGGAGGAAGCAATAATGTAACCACAAAACACCACACTTGTAAATCATCATCACTACAAGCAGTTCTGCCCAAGAGGGTGGAAACAAGCACGTTTGCCACATCCTCTGTGCCATATGTGGAGTCCCAGAATTGGGCACAGATTGGGGAGAGCATTACTGAACACAGCTCCTGTCTCAGCTGGTCCTGCCATCCACAGGGGATTTCAAAACTAGTAACAACCAACTCCCAGGGAGACCCAAAGAGCTCTGGGATGGGAGCATTCCCTGATTTGGATGGGCATGGAAGGGGAGAGGATGAAGATCTGACAATGAAATGTACAACTTCTCTCTTACAATGAAGGCAAGAGGACTCGCAGAACAGGGTCTGCTGATCTGGAAGCAAATGAAAAAGCTGATCAGCCTGCTCAGGTCTGGAGAAGGCTTGAAGATCCCATCCACATCCTTCATCTCAAGAGCAAGAATGACACCCAACATAAAAAGCAAGGGAAGAAAAGGGAATAAAAGGATTTTTAATATAATCAAATGTGTCATATCCCTAAAAAGTATTGTGCTTTGCCATATACATGTGTGTAGAGATTGCTTTGTATGTATTCCTTCCTTCTGCCCATCTCCAGAACAAATAGTGCAATTTTACTCTCCCATAACTGTTTCTTGGCTCCTTCTACACATTCCAATACAGCAGCATCACAGATTCCCTACAGGAAGGACTTACTCAACCAGCTGATGTAGCTCACTGCCAGATTAATATTATCCTCTAATGTATGAGGAGTGGCTCTTTGGGAAAAGACAGGGAGTAGCATCCAGCAAAAGGGAAGGCTCTGTGCTCCAGGATATAGGAAATACTTTTTTTCTGTCAAAGTCCAAGTCATATGAGAAGCAGGGCCAATGGTGCAGAATCACCTCCTGATGAAAACGCTATATCACCTGGAGAGATTTTTTGTGGTTTATATGCCTTGGGTTTTTTGTTCTCTACTGCAAAAAGAAGTTTACAGTGGGGAGGTTTTTGCTCAGCTACAGTTAGAGACAGGCCCAGACCAAAACCTCATAATTACAGAATGCTAAATCTTGGAAAATGCCCACACGTGTGTTTACATTTCACGGTTCAGACCCAACTTTCTACTACATAAGGATCAGTAATTGGTTTTTTAAATATGTAAATATTAAGCCCAACCAGCCACAGAGACTGTAGAAGAAGCAGCACATTTCCACACATGCAATACAGGAAAGATTTTTTTAAAAGAATCAGAAGTATTCACAGGGATCCTGGGAGCCTGTATTCCCAAGTCAACCTGAACACAAAAATTGTGACACCCCTTTTCTCCTCATCTCTGTTTAACTGCTTGTTTGCTGTTTACTTGGTGTTTCAGAAGTACCAAACCACAGGATCCAGTCCTGTCAATTCTGTCACTTTTCATGTGACAAGTGTCCCTCTTCCACATGATGATAACGACTTTGAAAGTCACTTGGCATTTCAGCTTCCTTCCTGCTTCTCTCAACAGCTACACAAATGATGTCAACACGTACAGAACAATAGTGTATCATGAGCTGATAAGCACAAAGTGCACAGGAGCCACAGGGCAATTCCCCAAAAGAGACTTGCATGCGTTAAAAAATGTGTAGAATCATTATTTCTCGTGGAAATAAGGGAGCCAGAATTTATTGCTTGGTTCTTTTTATATTGAGAGTCCTGTGTGCTGTTAAGAAATGATGCAGAGGGATCTCGAAAACAGAAAGCCAAGGTAGGTAGATTCAAGCTTTCTAAAGAGCAAACTGAGCTGTCCCACAGCTGTGCCTCAGTCGTCACAGTCACCAGGGCTTTTACCTTCTGCTGAGCCTGAAGGAAGGAGCAGGAGCACAGCCCAGCTCAGCACACCAAGTACACACACACACACACTGTGGGACATTTACCCTTCAGGCCAGAATTTCTTATGCACATACACTACAAATTAATGTGCAATGATAACTTACCTCAGTCCTATAAGACACTCCCTACAAATATATTGTAGGATAAATTACAACAACATATGATATTCTTAAGAGGTTTCTTGGCTTTTATGTCATCTTTCTCAATGCAAAAGTGGAGGCAAATATTTCTCTTAACCAAAAAAAATCCAAACCCCAAACCAAAAACCCCAACCAACCAAACACCGCCCCATCCTTGCCTTTCACTGCTTCATCCTGTTCCTGGAGCACTGCTAGAGAGTGTTGTTTTAATATCAGGATCATTCAATGACCAGATTTATAGGACAAGAGGAAAACCCATGCCAAGGTCCCCTTCAGTCCTGCTCCATAAGCACTGCTTAAAGCCTGCCCCCCTCCTTTTTTTAACCTTTTTTTTTTAAACAAGCAGTTTTCTGTCATGAGCACACCTATCTGTCAGCCTTTAACAGCAACATGTGGACAGTTAACGTGGGCTCTTCAAACACCAGGGGCATGTCAGCTCGTGCTTCAATTTTACAAGTCTCTAAAACAGGAATAAATGCAACTCAAGTGTGCAAGGAAGCTTTTCTATAAATATGAACAGGCTGAATTTGAGAGCTTTGAAAACTTGATAGTGCCAGTGAAATCCTGCTACTATGAAGACAACCAGACTTTGCTCCCTCCCATACTAAATCATTTTAAAACCTGTTTGCTGACTGGTTTTATAGTTACTGTAAAGTGAGAAAACTTCCAAATTCATACTTCCCCTAGTATTTTTGCCACAGAGAATCTTACTGCAATTAGACTGGTTTGTAATGGAAAACAGATGAAAGGAGAAATTAAATCAAAACCTTGCCTCATATCTAAGGTGTTTTCATGCCATGCATCCCAAGAAGTTTTCCCAAAATCAACAACATGAAATTAAAAACTCAACTATTTATACCAGACCAAACAAATGCAGATTAAGCTTAAATTTAAATGGAAAGTGAAAAGATTTTTCCTTCTCCTCACCTGCCAAGTCTTCAAAGTTCAGGGCTCTGTGTTTCTCTTTCAACACTTAGCAGCAGAAACACCTAGGGTTGAGTGGGGAGATTTCCTACTCACACTGGCATTATTCATTATTTCTGAAGTGTCGACAAATGTCTTCAACACTACACAACACACACAAACAGAGAGTCCCTGCCCCAGCCAATTTACAGTCTGAGGCTGTTATCTTTGCTCTGTTTTGGTGTATCACCACGAATTTCAGCAGGGCACCAGATGAGCCCAATTCACCTTCCACCAGCAGTTTTCCACTGCTTTTAATAGGAGCTGGAACAGCCTCAGTCAGACTAAGTTATAGAATTAGCTATTGCAGGAGAGAGCAGAGTTCTTGGCATGTCTGCAAACAGCAAAAAAACCCTGATTCTCAACTGTTTTGTTTTAAATTAAGTGTATATTTGAATGTTTTCACACATAATACATTTTGAGAACTTAAAGAACTCCCTTTGACTGTGTCTTTCAACCCCAGCAGTGCTACAGATCAACCAGCAATAGGCAATTTCTGAACCAAGGCAGGCTGGCAGCTACAGTAACAGCTCCAGCTGGTGGAAGTTGGTGAAAGTTTTGGTTTATTTTGTGCTAAGCTTTCTGCCAGGACATTTCACACACTGGAAGTGTGTATTTTCTCTGACATTTTTGAGAGCCTCCAAGTGTTCCTGAAAATAGCTTCAGAAATTTATTCCTAATTCAAATTGCAGCAATTTCTGCATATCCACAACTCTGCACTGAGTTGCTCTCTGTGCCTTTTCCCCAGCTGTACCTTGTGGAAGAGAATGCACAGCCATACAGTCCTGGGCACTAATACAAAAGGCACACACACTACACCCAGAAGGTCACACAAGGATGGTACCAATTGGAGATACTGCCCTCCTGGTTTATGCTCTAGCTGGGTCAGGGATCTTTGTCAACATTCCTATGTAAGCCAGACTTGATTTTAAATGTTGTAATAATTAATTATTGCTGTTCAAGCAGCATTTGGATGCACAAGTGAAACACATTCCAGCTAAAAGCAGAATGGACATTACTGCTATGGTAGGGACAGAAGCAGTTTAAAACCACGTCCTCACCATTACTGACTGACACCATGTCAAAGCCCAGCACCAGCACAGTCACAGCCCACAACAGCCTGACCCCAACACTCCATAAACCACACTCACTTCAGGCAAAGGCAATGTGAAATGACTCAGAAAACTCTGGTTAACAGAGCACCTTTGGAGTCACACACAGAGTCAGTGTCCTCACCCAAAGCCCTCTCCAGCCTACCCAGTGCTGTCTTCTGGTACAGAGGGATGCAAAAGGGCTTTCCTGCTCTCAGCATTCCAGACAGGCCACGGCCATTAACTGCTGGGGACATCCAGGCAAGATGTATGGTGTCCCTCTCCTGTCCTCCAGCTTAGGAGTCCAAGATGAGAAGTTCCAAGGGATTTCCATCCTCTTCCTCAGCTTCTTGGTTCTGTCACTCAGCCACTCTGGAAAGCAAAGACCAAGATCATGAGATTTGTGTACAACAGAACAGCCAACCAGTTTATCATGAAGTGTGAAAGTACACTGCAGAAGTTTGCTCTGATGATTCTTTATGTTCAACTCAAACAAATTACTCTCTGATCCTTTTAATGGCTTTTTTTTCAATTCTCCTATTTAATTAATATTTTCAAAAGTTCCAAAACAAACATAGGCATAAATAGCTTCCATCAGAAAATATTAAGTCTACTGGAAACATAGCTTGGTGATTTTATAAGGTAACTACCTGTTGACAGTGTATGAAAATACTTAATTTCCTGAATAAAGTTTTTTAGTACTTTTTAAAGTTTTAGCTTGTACTCATCTTCCTTGTTTTGAAAAGCTTTCTCAAAGTTTCTTTCTCTGATGTAGCATCACCCCATTGATTCCACACTTCATGCAGAGCTGACAGGATGAAACACAATACTCATCTGTGTTCAGTGTATAATTCAAGATAATCTCTTCCCATCCTAAACCTATTTATTTATTTACTGTGGAACCACTCTAGGATACAAGCCTAGTATCAGATTGGTTATTTAGACAAAAAAGGGGGCTTTTATCACATATTTCAAACAGGAATGGATTCTAAGATGCAAGTTTTAGGTTATACTGAAAATGTGATCCATAGTCAAGGTCATATGCAAGCTTAAATTTCTGAATGCTTACAAAATTTTGGATACCCAGGTTCAGAATACAAGTCCCAGTTCTATACAGAGAAATATAGAAGCTGCCTTCAGTTTGAAGGAAGTGAGAACTCCTGGGGAACCAAGGACTAGCTGATTTCCTGTATAAATCCTGAGAAGTCTTTGGGGACAAGAGACTTACATGATAAACTCTTTCACTCTCCAGAAATAACCTCCCCTTGCTCCCTGTCTCCTACCTTCCACTCACCCATTTCCCATAAAGGTTGTTTCCAGGCACAATTGATTTGAAAACTCCGATTATTCTGTTAAAATTGCTGACTCTGTACTTGGGACCCTGAGCCAGATTGGGACAATCCCCTCAGGTCCTTTCTCCAGCTAATTTATAGCAATTTCTGTTGAGACAAGGAGTCATGGTCTGTAAAAGGCTTGCTGTCAGCCTCTCATAAAACCCCAGCACCCTGTCAGAGAAGGGACAGAGCCTGGGAAGAAAGTTTCAGCAGCAATCAGCTGGTTTCCAGATGGGTGGCCTTCTACACACTGTCCAATCCCATGGGCTCAATAAACCAACCCTGATCTTGCACTTTAACAAAACAAAGATACAAACCCTCCTCTCCTCTCAGTTAGGGTTTTATAAACATGCTCCCAGACTCTGTGTCAAATTTATTAGGAAGAAGTTTATTCTGCCATCTCTCTTTGCATGCATGTGGCCAGCCCCTCTTGCTCCAGTGTCTCACTTTTACACAGGGTGGAGGGACTTGCATCATGATTTACATCCTTCTGGGTTGTTTTCCCGTCAGAAATAAAGAAGGGGGCAAACAAGTCAGAAAGTTGAGGGATTGGCCTCCAAGGTACAAAACCACCCATGAGGCAATGTTTGTTCTCAGTCTGGCATAAATTCTCCTCTTGTTCTGTCCTCTCCTCCTTAACAAACCAAAAGAGCACATGATTAAAGACATAAAAGGTTGATCAGCAGTGCTGGTAGTGAGAAAACTGCACAACTCCAACCAGATGAGCATCCTGCCTCTGGAACAGCACTGCTGCTCAGGGGTCCTGGCTCTGCCTCAGCACACAAACCACACTTACCCTGCACCTACAGATCTTGCCTTCAGTTCCCTTCTAAGGAGGGAAATCTCTATGAGCCTCCAGACAACTATTTATTCAGCTATTATGTCTGTCTATATTAATTGTGACATGCATAATTTTCCCTGTATTTTGCCCAAATTCCCCTTTTACTTTCAGCTCATTACTCTGACTGACTTCAGCAGTGCAAAGATTCCATACCTGGCATTACCCTGGAGGGGATCAGACATGGCTGGTGTGACTCCTGGGCCTGGCAGATGTCTCAGAGCCAATATTTGGGCTTTGGACTTTCCTAACAAAGCTGCAGCTTTGAAGCCAATGTTGTTTGTCTCCAGTCTCAGCCCATAAGTGTTACTACTTCTACACATGAACAATTAGGACTGTTCTCTGAACTGTCCCATCAGGATGATGACCCTGATTATAACATGCTCACAGACTTTCAAATAGTGCCAAAATAGAAAGCAAAATTGTAGTTGGAGACTGACTGTCTTCACAAAGAGTGAGCAAATGTCACATTTAATCAAGATGTAGGATTAAATTTTTGGCCATCATAAATGTCTGCTTACTAAAATACATAATTATCCTGGAATCTGGGTACATAGACTTTGTACTGAGGAAATTAGTAGAAACTGTGCTAAAGAACAGACTTAATTGTAAATCATTGTGATAATGGTACCACTGAT